>PVJL010000480.1:184120-407570 GCA_004026885.1 Lyroderma lyra | reverse complement strand
CATATAATTCTACAGTGCATTGTCAACTTGATGTATAATAAGTTCACCACCTAATGTGACTTCTCTTTCCATCACCTTATATTTAGCTTCCCCCCCTCCTCTCCCACCCCCTCCCCTTTCTCCCCTCCCTAACCCACTCGTCCCCAAATATGGGGTAGTTGTTTATTGACCAAAATAGCAACAAATTTTGACCCTCATATGTCTATTCAACGTTTAATAAATGACTGTAATAGACCAAACTGCAGGATTACAGAAAGGTACCAGACCTGGTCTCTTGCACTTCAAGAGTTCACAGTATCTCTGAAGAGATACACACACACACACACACACACACACACACACACACATGTGCGCATGCACACACACGGCAAGGAAGCATATATCACCCAGTGCCAGATGGCGTGGACAGTCACTGAGGACTGGAGCCGTATGGGGTGGCTTAGGAAGAAGGCCTGGAACAGGCTCATGGAGAGCAATTAATGTCTCTCAAGGCCAGGGGAATGGTCTGGAAAACAATCTCAGAGGCAGGAATGTGCATGGAGTGTTTGTGAGCACGTAACAGACTGGCTTGGCTAAGGGGTGTCCAGGGAGAAGGGCAGTGAGTTACAAGGCTGGCAAGGAGGTGGGAACTAGAGGAGAAGGAAGACACTTTGTGTAGGTAGACAAGGTGTCTTCCCTTCAGGCACAACTTCTGAGAGTACTTGGGTTTCCCTGGGGGCCGATGGCAAATGCACTCAGCCTCATTTGCATGTTGGAGATGTTACTGTACTATGATGTATCTTGCAAGCAGCATAAAATCAGAAAGAAACTGTAATGCCTAGAGGGTATAATTCTGATGCATACTTTAAAAACAAACTAATTCTCTTTTCCCAGGAAAATCTTAAACGGCTAAGAGATAGCATCACCCGAAGACAGAGAGAGAAGCAAAAATCGGGAAAGCAGACAGGTATGTGGCTTCCTAGGAATGTGCATTGTTGGGGTAATTTGCTCTGATCTGTTGTCTTTGATCTCCTCCGGTGGGGCCTGAGTGAGCAGACTTCTTGCCCAGCACCTGTCACCCTGTTTCCATATCTGGTCCCCCCACCTAGACTGTGAGGTCCTTTTGGGCAATGGCTTTGTCTTGTTAATTCTGTATGTCTAAGAGCTGGCACATAAGACATGTCAACAAATGAATGAGTGAATGGATTGAACTCTGCTTCCCTCTATCTTCCCACTCAAAGAGGATGCTAGGATGCTAAATGCATTCTCCCCAGGCACCTGACTCTCCCCTGGCATTTAGGAAGACATGCTTTTTTTCTAGTGGAAAAAGGAGAAAATCCACTCACATAGTGTTTGTTTCTGAATCAAGCAGGGAACTATGTAATTGGTGTTCATACCACACACTTCTGTAGAAGGCCAGGACCTAGGGGTAGCAGGGCTCCTGCCAGGCATAGTATGGATCCAATAGCAGGGCCATGCAGTTGTGCACACTGGGGGTCAGACCCCTCTCCTCTCCCAGGTGCCACCCACGTGGCGTCACCTTCCCTGAGCAAGAACGGGGCATTTTCCCACACTGCACATTCCCTGGGAGCCTCTGGCATGGTAGGTCTCTACGGGTTACACTAGCCATCCTTATACCAAGAGGAGCTGGCAAAAAAAAAAAAAAGGCTTTTAAAGGCCCTCAGATCTTGAATGGAGCCCCATTACGTAAAGAACTAAGTTTGTGTATAACTTTCATAGTCTGTCTCCAGCTGCCATGAATAGCCCGATGTCCGTGGAACCTGGACAGCCTGATAACACCCCAATCTTTAAACAGGACATCTTGCCACAGGCCCCTTGTTCATGCCTCTTCCTTCTCACCTGCATGACAATTACTAGGCTCTAAGACCCAGCCTGGGTGCCCCTCTCAGTGAAGCCTTCCTGGGCCACTCCAGGCCACTTGGATCCATCCTCATTTGAGTATCTATAGAACCACTATCCCTTCCATTCCATGACACTTCTCTTTTGCTACCTTTGATTGCTGTTATGTCACTCTTTCATTCAAACCATCAGCAACTCCCAGGGGTTCTGCCTCCAAAATGCACCTTAAATTGGATCCCTTCTGGTCATCTCCCACTGCTGCAGCTGCAGCCAAGCTGCTATCATCTTTCCCTGGATGAATGCAAGAGCCCCTTCAATTGTCTCTTCAGTGACTCCTCTGCAGTTATTTCTTCAAGCTGCTGCCAATTACCTTTTATAAATAGACAATCAGCTCATGCCACTCCCTTGCTCCAAACCCTCTAGGGGCTCTTATCCTACCCCAAGGGAAATCATACTCCTCCCTTTGGTCTACGAGGCCCAACAGGACCTGACTCCTGAGCTCATCTCCCTCTTTGCTCCCACCCTGTACTCTAGTCACAATGGACTCCTCTTTGTTGCTCTGTCTAGCCAAGAGCATTGTCCCCAGGGCCTTGGTATTTGCTGTGCCCCTCCACTTTTCCCACATCTGATTGGCTGGCTCTTTTTTATTCTTCAGAGCTTAGCTGTGAGTTTTCTTCGGAGAGGACTTCCCTGCAATTCTGTCCAGAGTAGCCTTCCACTGCTCCTTTCCTGTGCTTCTGCTTACCCTCTTTTCACACATCACAGGCCAGAATTACCCTGTGTTTCTGTTTTCATGGGTATTTTCTACCCCCAGCCCCCACCTACTGCAAGCTCTGTGAGGGCAAGAACTTGTCTGTTTTGGGCTCTACTGAACCCCTTGTGTGTAGCGTAGTACATTGACAGGGCTCAAGGAATCTTTGTTTATTTCAGTAAAATGCTTGGTGACACCATTCATTCATTCCACAAATACTTAGTGAGCACCAGGCACCCTGCCAAATGCATAGACCCATAGGATGCAATCTTCACCACCTGGTAGCTTATGTTAGTCTTTTATTTGTGTACTTCTGGTTTTCACAATTATAGCCTGTCCCACAATGCCTAGCACAGCGTCTCGCATATAGCACTAGCCCAGTGAATATTAATGATGCTGACTGTTTGGTAGAAGAGGAGTAAAGAGGTTATACCCATGGCAGGTCAGCCAAGGTCACGGTTGTCTGCCCTCCTAATTGAGAGGAGGAAAAAGGAGAGGAGACAGAAAACCTGGTTCAAGATCTGCTCGGTCATCCTTGGACAGGCAATAGGGCTTTAAGTGGTAACAGGCCTGAGGAGCTTTTTAAAACTAAAGTACATAAACCCAAAGATAGAAGCCTTGATTAAACGAAACCTTTCAAAGTTTTAAATATAGGCAGCATAAGAAAGCTGTGATTTGGTGATGCATGTGGTATTTGAAGGCTGGAGAGTCATAGTATTGGAGTCACATGTGCTTATCAGTCTGAGCTTCAGAGCTGAGCCTACCTGTGTCATCACACCTGTACCACCTACCCAGGTTCTGCCTGGTGCCATTGGAGATGCTGGAGCAAGACAGATACGCCTGCTGACGAGTAGAGGGGTATAGGCATGATCCCTGGGGCCAGCAGGATTTGGGTCAAGTTCTTGCCCACTGTGCACCCCTAAATAGCTGGGAACTACAGGCAAGATATTTATCCAGACTGAGCCTCAGTCCTTGTCTGCAGAATGGCACGAAGAAAAGTACTCACCCCAGTAGGGTTGCTGTGAGGATTGAACAAGTTAGGGTGTAACTGGGACCTAGCACAGTGCCTGGCACATGGCAGCCCTGGACAGACTGCCCACACCCCAGCTGGTATTCTCTCAGGCAGGGGCTCCCAGGGAGAGTGTGCTGGGCTGAGACTCACCGTCTAGGGTCCAGCCCTGGAATCATGATTTTGAAACATAATACAAATTCCCCCAAGGCTAATCAGTCTCTGAATAAGTGACACCCATGAGTGGCTGTGGTCTAAATTAGCATGGTCAATGTCTAAATTTCCCCAGAGAAACATAGTCTAATGCTCTTCTCTGCTTCACTGCTCCCCAAGAACCAGACCCATTGACTACAAATTCTTTTGGGGGGAAAGGGTTAAGTAGTTTTCCTTCATATACAGGGGCTTTTTTTTTTTTTTTGCTTTTTGTTATGTGGGTAGCTCCCTGGCTGGGAATTGAACCCAGGCCGCAGCGCTGACAGCGCCAGCGCCGAAGCCTTAAGTCACTACACCATCAGGGAACTCCCCCAGGGGCTTTAATTAATGACATAACTATTAAAAGACTAAGCTTTATATATTTTTGACACTGAATAAGAACAGCTGGGGACCACAAGCAGTCCAAATGGGGAGAATGTTCTACCCATCAACCTCAATAGTCCCCCTGATTTTTTTTATTGTGGCAAAATATATATAACATAAAATTTACTATTGTCCTAAATGTCCAGTTCAGTGGCATTAAGTCCATTCACAGTATCGTGCAGCTGTTACCACTATCCATTTCTAGAACTTTTTCTTCCGTGACAAGGATTTGAGAGCACACAGATGATAGGGAGGTGACCCCAGTGGCAGGGATGGAGGTGACCCCAGTGGCAGGGATGGAGAAGTGAGAGAGGGGGGGAAAGCTGGGCAGCAAAGTGCAGTTAGAACTTGTAGAGACCAGAACTCCCTGGAGGAGAATACTCTGGAGGATTATTTCTCTTGAGTGGGAAGAGAGCTGGGGCATTTAGATACCAGCTCCCGTGTCTTGGCTTGAGGCCTGCTAGGGGCGGGGCTCCCAGAGAAAGCCTCAGGCAGTTGGAAGTTGGACCCTGTACTGCACCATGAGGCCCGAGGGCTTTATAGCATCCGCCCGAGAGAAGGCATCATTTATGGTTGAGTAATGTGATCTATTAGTTACCTCCATAAAACTCAATTATGTATTTACTGACATACTAACTGGTATTTGCCTATTCTTGGGATTTTCACACTGAGGTGTCTCAGTGCTGCTGTATGCATGCTTGTGGGGGTACAGGGTTGCAATTTGGGGTGGGGTGGGAGATGGGGGACTAGCTTAGGATCCGGACAGGGTTTGGAGCCACTTACTCTGCTTCAACCATTGCAGATCCTTGAAAGTATCTGGTTTCTACATTGGGCTTCTGTTTCCACTGGAGGAAAGAATTCTGCTTCACAAAAAACATGTGAAAACCATTGGCACAAGATAACATCAATGTGTAGGAAAATTAGGATTGACGGATGGCATTTCTGCTTAAAGGACCTTTCCCAGGAATGGAACCCACTCTAAACACAAGGACTGCCTCTATTCATTTGGAGCCTTAGAAAAGAAAAATAATGTGCATTTACCTTTAATTTGGGTTAACACTCCAAGGATAATGTAAAAGAGTCTGTTCATGCTAGCTTGCCAGCCCCTTTTCAGCCCTGGGGAGTGGTTTTGCTCTTACCGGATGGTGCAGAGCATTAATGGTGTAGGAAATGAGAGGAGGGCTGACGTACTTTTCAAACACCCCAGCCTCATACAGAAGACAATCAATATTTATGTTCTGGGTGTGTTGGTCGCCAGTCTGGGGCAGGACCAAGAGAAGCAGGTTGGGTCCCAGAAAAACCGGGGTCCAATCCTTGTTTTGTCACCGAATCACTTTATAACCCAGGACAATTCCTTGACCGCCTCTGTGCCTCAGTTTCCTCAGCCATGGTTACACCTGATTTATTTACTTAATGGAGAGGTAGTGAAGTTCAAAGGAGGTTTAACAACGCATGTAAACGTGCCTTGGGAAAAGTCCTACGCAGTCTAATAATGATAATTATTATTCCTGGCATTGTTCCTTCATTCAAAGACTGTCAGGATTTTGTAGACATTTAGACTGGCTCTACCTGATTTTTTTGAACTTCTGACTCCCATTGTCTTTCCTGTGTATTTTACTTTTCTCCCTTCTAGAACTGATTGAGAGTAGAAAATTGCCTCACTGAAGTAAAATAAGCAGACAGGAACCTCCTTTCAAAAGACGATTTAAAAAAATCTAGGTCCACGTGGAAGGAGACTAGAAGTATGACAGCTGTTTGGGCCCCATTTGCTGCTCAGGAGTAACCAAGAGAACCCAAGGACGTGAGAAAGCCCTGTGTCACAGAGACCTGGAAAGCTGCTTTAATACTAGCTAGGGCCACGCGCTACCCTTGAAACTGGAGTCTCTAGAATGAGGAGAGCTTGTGCCTGCACAAGCCAACAATGTACCCTTGTGATACTCACTGTGCACAAGTTTACCATACCCTTGGTCTGCCCTGTCCTCGCACCTGCTCTTTCACACTGTTCTAGTTTTTCCGGGTACCCTTATCGGCAGACTTCTGGCTTTGCAAGCAGAGCCAGCCTCTGCCCCTGGACTCCCTGAAGTTCCTGCCACGCCTGTCCCATAGAAGAGGAGAGGTGGAGGAGGAAGTGGTGCCATGAAGATAAGTGCAAGTCCCCAGTAGTACCCCAAGCTCACCCCTCTTTCCTGAGGCCCTGCCCAGGGCAGCTGGGGGAACCCCGAGACAGGAGCTCACCTGGCTTTCACACTTCCCTGGGAAGGAAGCTGGTGTGAGCACCCACAGATATTTTATTCTGCTCATCAGCAGGAGTTGTTTTCTGTGCATAGAACCCAGGGGTGGAAATCTAGGGAGGAATAACCATTGGGCAGGGCTAAGCCAGTAAAGAGGATCAGGTTAAGGCTTTGCAGGGCAAAGGAATATCCCATTTTTCTGAACCTGTGAGGTCTAAAACCACCGACCAGCCTGGCAAGTTACAAAATCTTTCACAGGCCTGATGGAACTCCTTTAATGAACTCTCTGGGCATCGCTGTCCGCTGTGAACCATTCACCCATCACCCACATTTATTAAGGGATTGAGAGGCAGCATGAGAGATGGTGAAGGGCCTGGACTTCAGAGCCTGGGTTTGAATCCCAGCTGTGTGACAGGGGCATGCTACTCCACTTCTCTTGTTCCTCAATTTCTGTTGGGAATGATGACAGTAGTATTTATTTCATGGGTGTTGGGAGGTTTCAAGCAGCTAAAAACATAGCTTCTCTTAGACTTCTGCCTGATTCACGGGATAATCTGTCATTAGAATCAATGACGTTCATAACCCCTTCCTCAAAAAGAGAAGTAGTGCAGAGAGGTTGACTGAATGACTCAAGTTCCACCGCTGGGGAGTGGCAGAGCTGGGGCCCCAAACCTTTCCCTAATCGAATGTTCTTTCCACTGCCTGATAAGGAAGCATTTCCCTGCCCTTTCGCACATTCCTCCCCCACTCTCCTTTGCCACTCAGCGATGTCACACAGGATTGTGGGGAGTTTCAGTGCTGAATTGGGCAGGACCCCCATTATCTTCCCCTCTCTTTTCTCTTTCCTCTCCCCTCCCCCCCCCCCCCCCAGACACTCTCCAGGCTCAGGTGAGGGAGGCAGGTGGAGAGGAAGCAAGCAGTTGGGTAAATGGCAGTCTGGTGCCTTGAAGTTCATCTCCTTTCCCTCTAATTCCAGCCTTGGAGATCACGGTCCCGATTCGGCACTCACAGCACCTGCCCGGGAAAGTGGAATTTGGAGTCTATGAGAGTGGCCCCAGGAAAAGCGTCTTCCCCTCAAGGACGGAGCTAAGACGGGGAGACTGGAAGACAGACAGTACCTCCAGCACAGCAAGTGAGCAGGCTGCCCCCGGGGGCCTTCACAGCTGGACTCCAGCCCTGGAACCACGCTCCGCTCCGTTATGAGCGTGATCTTCACTGCAGCCTGATTTGGGTTTGGGGGGTGTAAGAAATGGGGGACAGCTAATCTGTGAGTTTTGCCTCTTTTCAGGGACCAAAGATCTATTACAGAAATATTCTCTGAAGCCAGATTGCATGATAATTATTACTCTGTCTCTTTTATAAATAGAAAAACCTAGTGATAATGCTAGTTAAGTTGTACTGAGAATTTACTACATGCTAAGCCTCTTCAACTGATTCTCTGGTCTAATTCTCACCATGACTCTATGGAAGAATCACTGTCACCTCTGTTTATTGTGGAGGAGACTGGAGGCTAAGTGCCTTGCCCTTGGTTAAAGAGCTAGTAAGTGGTAGGACTGGGATTTGAACTCTAGCAGACCGGATCCAGGGCCAAGACGCTTAACCACTATTCATTTTGCTTCCTTAACCGTGGTAAGGAGAGGGAAAGGGCACCATCTCAGAAACATTAGGAATCAATGGACTAAAATTTGAGTATTCCACTTCATAGGTTGAGGATTTAATTAGGAAATGTCTTCCTTTTGGCTTGAAAGCTTGAATAGGAGTCTGATTGCAATAGACAATATGCGCTGATGCGCAGACGGGGGTGGGGGCTCTGTGTCCGTGTCCAGGGCTGCGTTCACTTCTCTCATACATGTTAGTGTTATCCAAACAGCTAGGAGTGCCATAATACAGCAGGAGACAAGGTGAATTTCAGGACTCAGGTTTCCCTAAATGTCAGGCAGAGAATCCCCAAATGGATGTTGGAACAGGAAGGCCATCGAACCCAGGGTTCTCAATCTTTGCCGCGTCCCGAAGCCCTCTGAAAACCCGATGCGCGCCCCGGGTGCACTTCCCAGAAAAGCGCGCGCACTTACGCACAATTTTGCCCATCCGTAGACTTAGGTCAAGAACCTCTGAACTACGGTCTCCGTCCTTATGTTACAGACGGATATAGGTGGAGTATTTGTAACCCAGAATGGAAAGAGTTTTGCCCAAGGTCACACAGCCAAGTGAGTGGCAAAATGGGAGTAGAATCCGGCCTCTCTGAGTTTAATGTTCCTGCCAATAGTACCAGTCAAAACAGACCCAAAACGTACCACATGACTACATGAGAAGTCTGGACTGAACAGCGGGGAAAACTTCTTACATCATGGGGTGAACCTTTCACCCCTGATAACAGTAGCCTTGTAAGGGGTGGGCATTGCCCTTCTCCCCATTGGCAAGAGTGCAGATGCTGGGGCCTAGGGCCTACTACTGTGCTGTCCAGAGGGGAATGTGGGCAAGCGAGTCATCAGGAGAGGGGAGAAGGCCCGGGCAGCTGAACCAGGGAGCCAAGGTTCAAAGCCAAATGCTGGGGATGGGGGGTGGGGGTTAAAAATACCTGGGGGGGAGGGGACGATGGGAGCTGATGGGTGCGAATTTCCAGGGTCCTGGAGCCAGGGCCTGGAGAACCTTGCTCCCTCCTCTTGGATGACCTTTGGCACAAGGCTACGTACTAATGAACAGTGATGAGTGATGTGGGAGGCTTGGCCTTGCCAGGAGGGGAGCCCATGGGCTTCCACCTGGGGGAATGTGGAAAGGTTTCGATAGTATTTGCCCAGAGCACTGGAGACCGAGGAGGTTTTAGACGTGTGGGTAGGGGTGGGCTGTGGGAGTGCGGAGGAAAGGACATTCCGGCAGCGCGAACGGTGTTACGGGTGGGGAACTGCATAGAAAGACACAGGGTCGCGTACTTCTTAAAAACAAACTCTGAATCCCCTGGTTTCTAGAAATGTGTTGACATATTATTTTAAATTTAAAAATCTGCCCCTGAGAAATAATCCAAAATTATAATCTTAACCTGCTCTATTTAAAGAAACATCCTAATTAATTAGGTCACAGCTGATATCATAATGAAGTCCAAACTAAGACTATTAACCTATACACGAATACGATGAAGAGCTATTTTAAGTGGAAATTCAGCAAACCTAAGAGATGGCAATACTGTTAATGGCAATATTGGTAAATTAAAGTCAAAATGTTCTTGTTTTAGTTGATTAGCTGTTATTTTCCTTCTTCATTGCTACATCATTATGTGCTTCAGTTTGTTCTAATGCTGTGCTGTCCAGTATGGTGGCCATTAGCCACATGTGGCTATTTATATTAAGTTAATTAAAACTAAATAAAATATACAATTTAGTTCCTTGGTTGCACTAGCCATGTTTCATACTAGCTCCCAGATTAGATAGCATACAATAGAACATTTCCAGAAAGTTCTATTGGATAGTGCTGTCCTGACAATACAGGTGATAAATTCCCAATTCGAAAGCCTTGAGCACCTAAATACACAGTCACAGTTCCTGACATGAGCATAAATTCTACTTTTGAATTTGTGCTTTGTGTTTTATTTTATGTCCAGCTGTCTGGCCCCTACTTAGAAGATGTACACATGTGTGTGATACATGCACGTGTCTGCTGTAATTCCTAAATAAGTAAAACTTCAACGCAAAATTTGTTGGCAGCTTTTAGAGATAGCCCCAAACAAGTGAGAAACAGAGCATCTCTGCTTCCTTGTCTGTCAAATCAGAGCACTAATATTAGATAGGATCTTCATAGGGATCAAATGCAATCATGTTTTTAAAGCACATAACCTATGGGAAGCCCTCCGTAAATGGTAGCTATAAAGCAAAAATATGGTAATAAAAAGATGAACCATTTCATTTTATGCTGAAAGAAAACCCGACCTCTAACAACATGGTCCAAGACGGCAGCATTTTGATGAATTCCACATTCATAATTTATATATTGCTTTTATCAGTAAAACAAGTACGTGCTAGACTTCTGCTTTTATTCCAGCCCGAGCTGTGGTCCAGCTGATTTTGTTTGTATCCCACAGGCAGTGCAAGTAACAGATCCAGCACCCGGAGCCTCCTCAGTGTGAGCAGTGGGATGGAGGGGGACAATGAGGTGAGAGCCGCGCCCCCATCTGTCTTGTCCTAGCCCTCATTTCATCAGGTGAAAGAAGCCAGGTATAAAACGTCACAGGTGATAGGATTCCATTTATATGAAATATCCAAAATAGGTAGTTTCATGGAGATGGAATATATTGGTGATTGCCAGGGGCTGGTGGGGGGTGGGGGTAAATGAGGAGAAACTGCTCCATGGGTACAGTGTTTCCTTGTGGGGTGACAAAAATGACTTGGGACTAGATAGAGGTACTAGTTGCACAGCACTGTAAATGTGCTAAATGCCACTGACCTGTTGGCTTTATCATGGCTACATTTACGTTACATGATTTCACCTCAATAAAAAGAGCAAGGCAGGCAGGAAGAACAAAATAGAAATCCACTCTGGCTAGTTAAGCCCAAAGGGGCGTCTGTGGGAAGGAGCTGGCTGAGTCTCAGGGAATGCAGGGTCTGCGATCACATCCTGGGGCCTGGGTCAGGAGTCATGCCAGAGGCCGCTGCTCCGAGTTTCTCGGGGGCACACGATCTTTGTCTTTGCTTCTCTGTACATATCTGCTTTCTTCTCTCAAAGCCCCCTGGCCTTTTTGCCTCTCACATGTGTAGTGGCATGTAGTCCCCTGAGAGCCACAAGGCCTCTGAGCAGGGTGTAGCTGGCTGCTTTAGGCTGAGGCCCAATTTGGGTGTATGCTTCTAGTTGGATCCAGGGACCAGTGGTTGGGATGAGTGGGGGGAGTCACAGGGACCACCCAAGAGACTCCTTGAGAAAAGGTCCTAGGGGTGGGCTGCTCCTCCAGTGCATGGCTTTGTAATTACCTTATGACTAAGGACCACTCATGGTTCTGTTCTAAAAATGCACTTTTTGTTTAAAATTAAAAATTCTCCAGTTCCATCTTCTTTATATAGAGCAATGTTTCTCAAACTTTAATGTGAATAAGAATTATCTAGGGTCTTATTAAAGTGCAGGTTCTGATGGAGCAGGTCCTGGGAGGTGCCTGAGATCCTGTCTTTCTCACAAGTGCCCAGGTGAAGCTGACCTTGATGGCCCACAGACTGTGCTTTGAGTAGCAAGGACCATTAATAATAATTTGGGCTTGACTACCTCCTCAATGGCTCTGAGAGTTGATGGAAAGTTCCCCTGGTGCTGCTGGGTTGAACCAAAGCCTGAGGAGGGCTGAGGAGCTTTGGAGATAGCGGTGTCCAGCTGCACTGGTTGCTTGATGTGATGTTCACCTTTCCTTCTCATCTTTTTTGCTGTAGGATAATGAAGTCCCTGAGGTTACCAGAAGTCGGAGTCCAGGCCCCCCGCAGGTGGATGGACCACCCACCCTGCCCCTTGAGAGGCCCCCCAGGGTGCCTCCACGAGCTGCCTCACAGAGGTAACACTGAAACTGCTAGCAAAGTTTTTCCTCACTCTCTGAATTCCAGGGTAGGATCTGGGGACATCTAAGATGACCTGCGAGAGAGTGTAGAGCTAACTGAAATGCTTACTTTTGATATAGTCCAGTGTGGACTCTTCATAAATTCAAGTAATGCTTTATTTAGTTGCACACACTTTCAATAGCAAATGTAATTATTTGATTCCTGAAATACATGGGTAAACATCGACTTTTTGAATAATTTTTATCTGTTTGGTTAGAATTTGGCTCCCTAGTAACTAATTCCCTTGACTCTGTTGTGGGGGCACTGCCTTTTGGACACTAGGCGACGAGAAAGATTGGGGATGAAATTAAAGGTGAGAGGCAGCCTGGTATGGTGGCAGGGAGTGTGGCTCTAGTGCCGTAGTGCCTGGACAAGTCTCCGGCAGTCAGTTGTGAACTTGGAAGAATTATTTAACATCGATGTACCTCAATGTAAATTGAGTTTAACTATTCCTGCCTCCCTTGCAGCTCTCACATCCAGGGTGTCTCTGGGCTGTGTCCATTCTGCTGCCCTTCCAGCTCTCAGATCCACCCCCTCCTCCATCTGCCAGACCTAATTTCATCCACTTGGGCCCGTATTTACCTCTGCCTCCAGTCAGTCCCCCCCCCTCCACATCGCAACCATAGTGTACTTTCTAGGACAGTAATAGCTGATGATGCCACTTCCTGGCATAAGAGGCTTCAAATTATTTCCATTTTTTAGCAAGCTCGGTCCCATCTATCCTCATGTCCCACCCCTCTCCTGTATTCACCGGTGTTCCATCCCTTAAGATTTCCCAGCGAGCTGTGCCGTTTTGTACTGTGTCTTTGCCCAGTGTGTTCCCTTTGCCTGAAACACTGTCTTCCTACTCCCTTTCCATTTCTGCTGAGAAATCTCCTACCCATCTTTAGGACTCAGTCCAAACACCACCTCCTCTGTTGAAGCTTTCTCTGATGTACCCTATGCAGGGTGAATCTTCTTGTGATTCCCAGAACACCTCTATTATAATCCATTCCAGGTCATAGCCCTATTTTCCATATCTGCCTCAAGTGGATGATGACCTTTGAGAGAATAGAAACTGACTCCCTTTAGTTTTCTCTTGTAAGCCCACAGTTCATAGGATAGACTGGGAAGATGGAAGGAGACTGTCCATTTGTCTTCTCTGGATAAAGAGACCACCACATAAAAGCCCCCACACCTAGGGGCACAGCAGGACCTTCCGAGGATGTCTGTGGTGTTCTTTCCTACATCTGCCTCCCTCTCCTATTCCTGAAACTGCCCTTTCCCCAACTCTTGTCATTTCCTTGACCTACACAAAACTTGCATTCAAGAGACATTTAGTAAATATTTACTCACTGATTCATTTCATCCTCAACTACGCAACTCCAGGGTAGCACAGTTCAATTACAGTACCCAACAAAGCTCTTTCCTGACAATAAATTGACTTGCTTCCAAGAGGATTAATATTGGTTTTACAGCACACACGTGGAAACACTACCTGCAATTGTTGAACCTATCTGTAAATAGATTCACCCAAACCCACCTGGAGTGTCATTTATTCAAAAGTCATTCAGAATAACATGGAGGGGGGCTTCTTGGAAAGCAAATGTGGAGTTGGGATGTTACATTTAGTGATCCCATGAGTTAGTAGTTGGGAGAAACAGACCAGAAATTCTCAATTCCTCTCTCAAGGGACCTCTCTATTGCAGTGTGTCTCCTGCCCGGCTGCATACTTGAATCACTGATGTTTTAAAATATAGGTTTTATCATTATTCCGGTATGGCAAGGTCAACAAATCAGGAGATGACAGCCATTGAAAAGAGTTATCCTCATAGATCCCAAGAGAAGGGGGCACATTATGGTGGGGAGGTGGAGGATACATGGAGAAGCAGCAGGCTTAGTCAGGAGATAGGGGCGGGGAAAAGGCGGGCCGGAGCCTTTATTGTGGTTTCCACAGGAAGGAATGAGTGAGTCAGGGTTAGCAGATTCAGCATTGGCTACCTTGAATAATTTCAGCGGGCCTGGACCAAAGGGGCTGTCTCTAGTTGTCTGGCACCTGGCCCTGGGGTGATTAGGTCAGGTAGATAGTGCACCATCGCTGCCACCCTCCACCCTCCACCCTGCCCCCCGAGTGTGTGAGAGAGCCCCATAAAGGAGGTGGTTGGGGTCTGGGCTCTGAATTGGTTGGTTTGCATATGAAAGATGGTGTGCTCACAGACAAATTGTTTGGTGTTCTAGGAATTAGCTTACCCTGGGAGGGGCAGTCCCTCCAGGATCAGGAAGGCCCCAGGTGTCAGCATCAGAAAAATAAAAGACATGATTAATTACAAATGGTTGTGGGAGGGACACTTAAAAAATTGTGATGCTTATGCCCCATCCTCTAGAGCAGCGGTTCTCAACCTGTGGGTCGCGACTGCTTTGGGGGTCGAACGACCCTTTCACAGAGGTCACCTAAGACCATCGGAAAACACATATCAGATACTTACATTACGATTCATAACAGTAGCAAAATGACAGTTATGAAGTAGCAACGAAAATAATTTTATGGGGGTCACCACACCATGAGGAACTGTATTGAAGGGTCGCGGCATTAGGAAGGCTGAGAACCACTGTCCTAGAGATTGTGATGGAATAGGCCTGGGTTAGACCCTGGGCACTGGCATTTTTTACAGCTTGACTGGCAATTCTAATGTGCGGGGAGGACTGTAAGCCACAGCTACCCAGACATCCACAGGCGTGGCCAGTTTCATTAACTGAGAAACATGTCCTTTGCACAGTAGACCAGTTTTACAACAAATCATCGATGTCTAAGGACTAATCAAATTCATTTTAAAATAGATGCTTTATCTTTCATTTCAGGCCTCCGACCAGGGAGACCTTTCATCCTCCTCCACCTGTGCCACGCAGAGGTCGTTGATTCTATCTCCTAAAACCTGCCTACTTCAGGACTTTGAGACTTGCAGTTTTGAGTCTGTTAATGATGTCTTCACGTTGAGTCTTACAGCATGACTGCTGACCTTGAGACCCCCGCTCATTGCTGATATTATTGCAGCCCTGCTGGTTCGGGCTTTCCTTGAAGAAGGTGCTATTAAGGCACGAAGAAGCGAAAACCTAAGGACTTTATTCACCATTGCCAAGATACTGATCCATATCCTGGTTTGTCAAAAGGACGAAGACTTAATTGGAATACTTACTTCTAATCTGGCGTGTCAGAAGTCTGAAAAGATTGGTTAGAGATAAACTTTCCAAGTGATTTTACTGACATGCACTTAGGTTAGACCTTACTTATTTGCTAGTCCAGACTAATTTTTACAAGTGGTTATGATTTAATACTTACAGTATTCAAGTAAGAAGACATGTCCCAATTTTTAAATGATTCAACTGCTCTGTTAACAGGCCAGCAGTTAACCTGAGCAGATAACCCAACTATGTTCGTAACAGAGTGTGGCGGCTGAGAGACTGTGAGCAGGAGGTTGGTGTTGCAGTCAGATTCAGGAGGGAGTGTAAATGTCAGGGTGGGTCAAACACAGTCACCTGCAGAAGCCTTTAGGGAGGGATTAGTCCCTAAGTAGAAGTCAAATCTGAGGTTTCTGAGAAGTCTGGAGTATTTGGTAGGTTGGAGGAAGAGGCGGGTCTAGAATCTGGGCCTGCTGATTCTGGCTCACCATACTTCCCATCTCCAAATAGCCAGGCCCTCTCCCTCGAGAAATGCCCAGATGTAAAAATTCAGTCAGTGACCAACTATTGGCCTTCCAGAAGTTTCCTTCCGTATCGCCCAGGTATGGAACTACCATGTTTTGTTTTTTCAATTTCTATTTATACTTCAGTATGCTTTCAAAACAGTGATGCCACCAAGGAACATCTATAAATGGTAGAAACAAGAAACGGGGGGTGCCAAGGACCCAATATATTGCTCTGTAGTCTTTATAGGTCTTCTTTCTGGCCATAATGCGAGAGGAGGATCCTTGCTAAGGGGTCAAAAGAGGAAAGGCGAACCTAAAATAGAAATAACTGTCTATTTCCTTATACACCTATTATTACCATCAGGCATGGGAAATTTGTTTTTGCAGAGAATAAAGAGCCTAAAATATGTCACTAATTTTGAGTCCTTGGCACATAAATCTACCTACAAAACTCAGGTGCTTAATTTGATGTTTAAGCATACAGTAAAATTAGTATTGGGTCTGTTTCTTTAAAAAATATCAGACATCTTGTAGTTTTCCAGGAAATTATTGTCCATCCCACACAGGTATATAAAAGCCACACTAATAGTGGTCCATTTAAGTACGGCTTTATTGAGTCCTTTTCTAATGATTAAAGTTTCTTTTTCAATCTCATTCCTCAGTCTAGCAAACAAGGACTGTTACTGAAGTTAATAGCTTCTGGGGTCTTGGGGGTTTTTTTCCTGATGTAAAATACACTATTGACCAAGGCTGACAAGAGAGTATTTATGTAAATTACCTACCACAATGCCTGACACATAGTGTCCATTCTACAATGGTTCCTTTACTCTCCTTGTCACTTACTTGGAAGAAATAGGGTAATGTGAAATAAAAGGAGAACAAGAAATTATAATGTTGGTATGGCCGTCCTTCTTATTTATGGACAGTCTCCACATTAAGCACATTTGGTTTGATAAAAGCTATACTTTTTAAATATTCAGAACCTTTAATTCCCATTTTAGATGCCAAATTTATATTTTTGGACATTCTCTGACTGACAAGCATTTAGATCAATAACATGGTGAAACCTACTGCCAGTCAATAGTGTTAGTATCTTTCTGTGTACATCACTGTTCATGCAATATTGGAATATCATATCACATTTTATTCTTATGTCAAAATAAGTAAAAAACATAAAATTGAAAGTGCTGAGAACCTAGGTTTTATAAATGTGACACATTTGAGACACAGATAGAAATAATCAGGAGTGTCAAGTCAAAGTGGCGAGTCTTAAACCCCTACTAGGTGCTTACTTAACATCCAAAATAATTGGTTGTGTGTAAAAATAAAAGAAAAAAATGAAAATATTTGGATGAAACACTAGTATCATTATCAAAGAATGTCTAATGAGTGGTAAAATTTTTCATTCTCTAGAGACAGAACCACCCATTACACCATAAATTCAATTTCCACATACCCACCTTTTGTGCACATTTTTAGGAATATGTTACATAACAAAATTATGAATTTCAGTATAATGAGGATCAGAAACTAAACTGTAACAAGATGTCCAAAGAGACTATTAAAAAGCTTTCTATATGATGCTTTGGGAGACAGCTCTGCTTTGCTGTCATCATCCTTCCCCAAGATTTTACAAGCTGGCTCAATGGAAAGTGAAATTATTAGTCGTGTTCACTGCCATTGTCTTTGCCTCTAACTGTACAAGGTACACCGTCCTCCAGTTTCTGGGCCATAACTGTTCATTTATCTTATATTAAAACCTGTGAGCACATAATCCAACTAATATAAGCAATAAAGTATGAAGACTGAGAGAAGAACAGGAGATTCGTGTGGCAATTAAATAATTTAACTAGACATATTTAATGTAATCCCCAATGCTTTGTCATAATTAGGCAAAGTGATAGCATGTAAATGACCTCAATGTATATTTTTCCAAATTAAGCTAAACTATCTACCCTTGCCCCCACATTTTATCTTGCTTTGTTACTAAAAAGGAGAAATCCTGGTCCATCTGGATCACCCTTACAGCTGGGAGTTTTAGATTTCTCTCCCATAAGCCCCAGGAAGTAAGCTGGTTTTCTGTGCTCCTCTTTCAAAGAATAATGTGTGGTTTTGCAGCTGGTTGGCTGAGGGAGCATTAGTAACGGACTTATTTCTAAGAAAGACAAGTGGCTAATTTGGGTAACTAAAAGAGTCATCCTGAAAAATCAATCCTCAATTTTGAAGAAACTGCTTGTATAAATATTTGCTTTGGTTTTATAAATAAATTGTGTTCTGTTCATTTCCAAGTGAGTTACGTATTAAGAATAAAAAATGACCTTCCTTATTCATTCCTGATGGCCAGATACTATGTCCACCAAAGTGGTGAAAGGAAGACCCAAAGGTTGAAAGATGTGTTTTGAATTCTGAGGCACAACTCAGAATTCGTTTTCTTATAGAAACTGTAACAAATAGTAGGTTCCCGAGCTAGCCCACCACAGCTCATTTAGCCCATGATGTAAGAGAAAATGTCTCCGCTAGCTCTGCTGTAAGAATTAGCATGGTGTAGGGAGAAATCACTGGCTTGGGAGTCAGGAAACCTGGATTTGATTTTGGTCTGCTCACTTACAGTTGCTGAGTTTACATAACTCGACTGCCCTGGTCTGTTTCATCACCTATGAAGTGAAGAGTTTTGTGTTTAGTAATACTTCAGGTCCTCTCAATTCTGTAAGTCTGAGTCTTAAGGCAAGGGGTGAGGAATCCCGTGTCTTGAAGGAGCAGAAAGGCAGCCTTAGACCTAATTGGCAAGGGATCTTATTATGTGGCAGCTGTATCATTATTACTATAGATCAGTTTTAAAAATATGAGACACAGTGAAATGGGAACTGTACAAAGAAATTACTAGCCTTAGTTGCTCTTGAGTCTAAGAACCAAATGTTTTAAGTGATTACTTCCTAAAGAAACAATTCAGACCAATTATAGAGTTTTTTGTTACCTGGATCATTTCAGCTAGAACAGAAAAGACAGGGGTGAAAGGTAGTAATAGCAATAGGACTGCTCACTCCAGAGGTAAATAACCAGCAAGACAAACATAACAAAGCAGAAAGAAGAAACAGAATTTTCAAGAAAAGGTAGCCGAGGATGTTAAGTCAGAAGATGCGTATGTTGTTATCTATAGGCCAAGACTTTTGATGATCATGTTGAGAACAAGAATAAAAGATTGAAATTGTGGTTTTTCTGGATCATTTTGCTGGCCATAGCTCTATAAACAATTGAGTCTTATTAAAACTACCATAAAAAAAAAAAAAGCTATACAGCTATTTGGAGGAGGGAGTTCCTTTCAATGGCATTTCCTCCCTATAGTTTTTGGTATCAGGGAATGAGGTTATTAATCTAGGTGAAAAAACTGGTAAAATAAGATATATCAATGTTTTTCACTCTAGTTTGGCAGAGTAGCCCTGATTTTGACGGTGCTTCTGAGTCCTGTTTTTGAGCCTTGAGGTCATCAGATTCCAAGGACTTTGAAGCCACTCTTTTTCCTCTTTTAATCAGTTACTTTAACTCCCTATTCCTTTTTTCCATACCTGTTATCAGACCTTTATCACCTAAAGCCATTTATCATGATCATTTCCTAGCATCTTCCTGGCACATAAGTAGATGCTCAATAAATAGCTGCTGAACTAATAGCCCAACATATTCTCCCCTCCATTAAATCTTCCCAAATACTCCACCCAAATAGGGTTTCCTCTTCTTTCCTAGCCCATTGCTCTCACTGCCTGCTGGACGGACATTTATACCATTGGTCCCATTTTATGCAGTTCTTTTTTGTACACTGTTAATGCCTGTTCTCTGTGTATATGTAATGTTTTCTGGTTTTAGGTCTGTATTCCCCAAATGAACACTTTATACTTTTTCTTATGTTCTCTTTACCCCCAAGAAATTGCCAACCCAGGGCTCCCCACAACACATAGCAAATGCTTACTGCCTCAAGTCTGTGGGGCTGGTGTTGCATATTTAAGCAAAAAACTACTCATCCATTTTAATTCAGCACTTACACTGCTTGTTCTTCAATTGCCCATCATCACTTGATTCAAAAGCAGTGATTATTCATTCACAGAGCATTTACTGCACTTCCACTGTGAGCCAAGTCACTGTGATAGGTGCTCTGGAGGATATACGAAGATGTATAAAACGCCTCCTCTGATGTCTGTAGCAATTACTGGTAGATGATTCACTCAGCAATTAATCACGTACTGCCTTATAGTGTCTCTTAGACTAGCGAGAAAGTGCTCTTTAAATCCCGCTATGCTATTTGACTTTTCACTTACTCATGTCTTCATTCCCTCATTCTTCGAATAGTTATGAATGTCTATGATGTGACAAGCACTATCTCTGCCACTGGGACAGATAAAGAGATAAACAAGTGATAGTCTCTGCCCTCAAGAAAAGGTCAGAATGTAGTACAGAAGAGGAAGTGGGACTAGATGGTCATTATGACATGACATGCCAAGTGCTACTGGAATACTGAAGAGATGCTCACCTTCCTGAGGGTGTCATGCAAGGTTTCATTGAAGAGGTGATAATTTACTGAGGCCTGGGAGGATACTATTTAACTGTTGTCCATTTATTTGCATTTTAGACAAAGGGGACATCAAGAGCAAAAACACAGAGGTATAAAAGAATATGGTGTATTTGGGAAATACAGGGATGAAGGCAGAGCATAGAGACCAGTGGGATGTAAAGTTGGGAGTTAACGGATCGGATTGTGCATATGCATGGTAAGAAGACTTTCCTTTAGCAAGGAACTATTTTCTTTTTCTGATTGCATATGTAGCACATGCTTATTGTAAAAAAAAAAAATCCAAATATTTATAGGCATGTACAAAAAGTTAACCACTTTTAATGGTCTGAGTCATAATCTTTCAGATTGTTTTCTATGGGTAGACCAATATATTACCTTTTAAAGTGGATTATATCTATTTTTCAGCTGTTCTTTATTTAAAAGTCTCTCTCAGATATCATTCCATGCTAGGACATACAGGACTATTTCATTTTTTTAAATGGCTGCATGGATGATAGTCAAACAGTAGTTAGAAAAATGGGTTCTGGAGCCAGACTGCTTAGGTTTGGTCTTTCAGCAAGTCACTTAACCTCTCGGCTTCAGTTATATCTGTTAAATGAATATACTAAAAGTGCTTGTTGCGTAAGGTTTTTCTGAGTATTAAATGAGTCAATACATGTTAAGGATTCAGAATAGTGCATGAGAGATGAAAAATCTTAGTTGTGATTTCATAATCTATTTAAACAATATTTAAGGAGTGGTTTGAGCAAGAGAGTGATATCAACAGGTTTCTTTTTATAAAGATCATTCTGGCACCTGTTGGGGAGAATAAACTGGGAGGTGGCAGGCATCCTGTTAGGATACTGTTGCAATATAGTGAGATGGCGATTGGCTATTTCCGGAAGAGGAAACAGGAAAAACAAACTCTTGAGACGTTTCTAAGAGACCCATGCTGGAACTGTTGACTGCTGATCGCTAAGAGATACGACCAATCCGACTACAAGTTCCAGATTTTTTGCTTTGAAGACGGTGTGCATGGTGATACCACATTCACGTTTTGACAGATATTTTTTGAGTTCCTACTATGAGCCTGGGCACTGTTCTAGGCACAGGAAATACGGCAGTGTAGAGGCTCTCTGCTTAGGAGAGGAGCTTAGATTCCAGGCGGCTTTTATGTCTGTGGAGAAGAGGTCAACAAATAAGTAAACAAATAAATGAACAAGAATTTCAACAAGATTGAATACTAGGGGTATTCAATAAATAGTCGGTGGCACTTACCCAACCCTGTACAAGTGTAACGATCTCCCATCGCGATGATTATATGATCTTGTAATTCATTCACAGCCGTAAACGAGTGCCTGGAAAGGGTTATTTTATCTGATGCCCCAAGCTCGAGAGGTAGCAGGTCAGACCCCATTTCACATTCCAGGAATAGTTAAGCGTTTTTATCAAGGTCATACAACTCCGAGCGCCTGGATGTGTATCTCAGAGACAGCTTTGTCCTTGAGTCTGTGGGCTAAGTAACCCACGCTGTGGCGGAGACCGAGTCTGCTGGGACCCAGAGGCGGCCCGCCCAGCGGCCCAGGCGGTCAGGCGGCGCGAGGACGGCCTGAGCGGGGCCCTTAACAACCCCAGGTTCGCACGACGGGCTGAGCGCAGGGCGGCGGTTGCGGCCCCGCGTCGCGAGGCACTTCCGGCGTCTGCCGGGGTGGCCGGATGACGTGGCTGAGTTAGAGGAAGAGGCAGAGGAGGCGCCGGGGGGCGGGGTAGGCTCGGGAGCGGGCGGTGACGGCGGCGGTGCCGAAGAGCCAGCGGCTGAGCCCGGGCCTAGTACGTCTGTCCGCGCCCGGTGGATGCGAATCGGCTGCGGCGGCGGCGGCGGCGGCGGAGGAGGAGGAGGAGGAGGAGTCGGTGGGCGGGCGCCGGGCCGGTGGGAGCGCGGAGGATGAGGCCGCTGCCGGGTTCTCCTGGCGTGGCGGCGGCCGCCGCGCTGTTGCTGCTACTGCTTCCCCGGGCCCGGGCGGACGAGCACGAGCACACGGTGAGAGGCGTCCCCGACCGGCGCGACCGTCCCCGGCCCGCTCCCCAGCTCGCCGCTCCGGCAGGCCCGGTGCGGCCTGGAAAGCCCGGCGGCCGGGTTGAGCCCAGTGGCCGGCCGAGGGCGCCTTCCGGTTGGGCCTGGCAGAGCAGGAACCCCGGGAGCTGGGAGGAGGCATTTCCTTGCGCTCCTGGGACAAGACTCCGTGCCCTGAGTGCCTGGGCCTCCTTCTCCCATCCAGTTCTAAATGGCGCCCCATCTCTGGGCCTGGGGGCTCCAAGGGCCGAAGAAAGAGCGTGGTGAGGGTCGGGGCTCCGTCGCCGCGGGGCTGGGGACCACAAGCAGCCCAGGCTCGGGGCTAGTGCCCCCAGGGAAAGGAGCTGCGCTCTGCCTTCCTGGGGCTACGACACAGTGGGTGCATCACGATTACCCATCATACATCAACAAGGAAATATCTACACTTTGTGGTCTTCACCGGCCTTTATTTTCCCTTCCCGCCCAAGCCGGATTAAAACTCTCGCTTGGGGACTGCTTGATAAACTGGGGGTGAAGAGCAGTTTACACGTGTACGTGCACTCAGCCTACACGCGCTCAGTTCCGAGGCCTTTCTTGTAACTTTCTCCTTACCCTCTCCAGCCCCTAAATGAGGCTCCCATCCCCCTGCTTTCTAAATAGGGCAGCTTCTGATTGTAAGGGGTCTTGAGTTTCCCAGTCTTCTGTTCGGCCCTTTGGGAACAGTACCTTTTGCATTTATCCGAAAGTTCTTTGGCTGTATTATTGACATGGATGTTAACAACTCTTGAAGTGACTCAGGGCTGTAAGAATGGTGTGTGCAAGGCAGGAAAGTCATATAAATTGAGAGGTTTTGGGGGAGTAATTGTATTTTATACTTTAATTCATTAATGATACGATTTTGCATGAGAGGTTGTGTATGTACTTAAATATCTGAAAGATTTGAAGGAATCTTCTGTCATTCCTGATAAGTGAGGAAATGAAGCAGTCGTCCTTACTTATTCAATGCACCCTGCTTGAGGTTTTATTTGTAATTAACCAGACTTCTCTCTACTTCCTGGGTTAGTTGGAATCTGATTTTAGCTAATAAAAGCTCTGAACTTTTGGCTGTTTTACCTTCAGTCACAGCCAGAAACTTCTTACCTATGTATATTTTTAGAGACAAATCCCACATCCCAGACCTGTTTTTGTTCTCTATTTGTGACTTTTCCCCTTAAGATAATTTTGTTCACAGGTTAAACAATTAAAATTGATTTTCTCTTCTGTCAAGTAACTTGTCTCAGAGTGTAAGAACTGTTCATTTCCAGTGGGCATCCTTTTAGTCAATGGTGTGGTTACTAATATTTTTCTGAGTTTTTGAATACTTAAGGAAGGTTACCATGTAAAACTCAAAACTCTTAACAATAGTGCTACCATACAGACATACAACCTTAAAAGTAGTGTTACACTTTTTTACCTTGTGTTTTATATAAACTGCTATAAATATTAAAAGTTCATTGATTGGAGATATATTAAAAGGCTTTAGATTTATTTACATATTTAAAATGTAAATACCAATTTTATTGCATTTTTATTGTCAGGGACATTTTAATTTTTTTATATCAGTAATTGAGTATAAAATATTTGATTGAAGGTTTTTGAGAGGATGTAATATATATAAGATAATTGTTGAACAGAAACTTTAGAATCCATTTCATTCATGTCTACATTGAACTGATCTCATGTGGTCACCTATTATTAATACCTGTTATTAAAAAAACAAGTTGTAGGAAGAATAGCATTAAGATATAAAGATAAAATTTAAATAAATGTCATTCATATATAATTTTGGCTGTTAGCCAAAATACTTCCAAGTTTCTTGAAAACATATTTTGAAAACCATCCATTCGCTCTAGCCAGATAACAGTAATGAAAAGGTGGTGGTCAAGAGAATTTTTTCACACCAGGAAGGCAGAAGTAGCCAGTGGAGAGAGAATGATACTGAAGGGAGAGAGGAGTTGCCATGGGAACATTGCTGAGTAGATGTTTAATAAATACTTGAGGAATTGAATTATTAATTAAAGAACAGTTTTCAAAAGTTTAAATTGACTCTTTAGATTAACTTTCTGTGAAGACAGTTTCCAGGTAGAAATAGTAACTAAAAGGGCTTTTGTAGTAATATGTGTGAGGTACAAAGTTCTTTACATATATTGATACATATTTTAAACATATTAATAATTTTGGGAGGTGGGTGATAACCCCTTTTTTAAATGAGGAAACTGATGTCAGAGAGTTTAAATTATTTGCTGAGGCTACACAGCCAGTGGGGTTAGAGGCAGAATTTGAACTCAGGCAATCCGAATTAATGGTCTTCTATACTTCTCATAGAATATACTTCTACCACCCTTATGCTAAAAATAGAACAGTAAAACACTAGGTATTAAATTAAATTGTTCTCTGTATTGATACTATTTTTAAGGGCTTAAATGTTTGGATAAGTCCAGCTCCATAATGGGTTGTTGCTGAGAAAATGTTTGGGTTAGCATTAGAGAGGGGTAGGGCACACTTAGTGGGCATGTAACCTGTGCAGTCACAAGATATGTGCATAAAGACTGCTTCTTTTAATGCTCTGCTGTCATCATCTTGAAAGTCTTAATACTGAACAAGGAGTCCTACATTTTTATTTTGTACTGGGCCCCACAAATTATGCAGCTGGTACTAAGAAGGAACAACTGTATTAAGCAGTTCCACAAGCTCATTCAGCTGACCATTTGACTCATATGTATTTATTTATCCAAAGCTCTTTTAATATTTTTAGAAGAATGAGAAGAAAATGTGCTGTTGACTTATAGAGTATGTATCTATCTAGAGCCTAGACTATATAAAGGTGTGCTCCTTTCAATTTTTTAAAGTTCAATCATATACGAATTACAGGATATTGTTTGAAACAAAAATGAACACTTTCATAAAAGACAGTTCCTTAATACATGATTGAAGGGTTATAAAAAGGAAAATAGCTAGGGTATGGTTTATGCTTATTTGGTTTTCTGAAGCGTGGAGCTCTTGGAAGCCTCTGGAGTTAGATTACTATGTCTCCTCAGGTTCTAAAGGACTCCTTAAAAAGATTCAAATTGAGACTCATAGGATTTCAGAACTGGAAAGACTTGAGACCATTGAATCCTATTTTCCTAATGGCCTGAAGAGGCCCAGAGACTGGCCCAAGGCGACAGAAAGAATCTGGGCTTTCTAATCTCTAGTCCTTGCTTCTCCTGTCTGTCCTGTACAAATCATTTCCATAGCAATGCTATGTAAAGATGTCAGCACCAACAAAACAGAAAACAAAACAAAAAACCAAAGCAATAAAACCAAAATACTCCCAAGAAACAATAAGGGCACACAAACCTTAAAGTATTTCATGTTTTGCACTATAGCCTTGAATTTTTATTTCCTCAGATCACAGGTCACAGATCAATTTTTTTGTTTTTGTTTTTTTTGTTTTTTTCATATAACCAGGCTCTGTGCTTGGCACAAAAAGTGGCATTTAATTAGTGCTTGTTGAGTGAATTGAGTAATTAGGGAGACACGAGGATAAGAATATGCAGTGTTAGAAGCATGAAGCCCTTATGCTTAAAATAACAGTGAACAAACCCAGACCATTGTTCACTTAAATGCATAAAATTGGGGATTCCTGTTGTGATTTAGGGGCCCTACTGGTAAGCTACAATCCCATTTCTTTGTGGCCCATTGTACATCTGGTAGGTAAGGTTGGAAGGACCTGATCTGTGCCTAGGATAACCTATTCTCAGCCTCTGCCAGGGACAACTTGTTACACTTGAGTGATTTTCAAAAATGTTTTGTGTGCTTGACTTTGGCAAATGGCAGCTTTTTCTCTTTGTCTTTGTTGGGAGTACAGGAACTCTGAAGTCTTATGTGAAGATTTATAAAGAGAATAAACTGTTTACTACAAGTGTATTTATGAGTACTCTAATATAGATCTAATTTTAGGAAATGCCATAATTCTTTGTCCTATTTTCAGCGCTACTTTATGGTCGACTAAAAGTTTATTTAGGTACAAAACTATTTCAGAGAGAAGAGAGAGCAGTTATCTCAAGAGACTATCTAAAAATGCACTTTTGATTTATTTGTATTAGAATTATGATATATGTGTTTTAAATAATTAAAAGGCATTGGAATTACGATTTCTGAAACATTTTCAGAATTGGATTTTGCTTTATCAGACATGCATTTTAAAAGCAAACACTCATCCTGTGAAAATGATGGCATTTGGGTGCTTCTTCTGAGCCTTAGGTCCTTTGCCTGTCTATAAATACATCAGTAACATTGACTCCTAGTGTGTTCTTTTTGAGCAAAACCAATTCATGATCTCTGCTAAGTAGGGAAACTTAAATGTCTCCCCTTTCCAAGCCCATAAAAAGTATTTAAATGAGAGGCCCAACATCGATGACTTCTTGAGTATAAAAGTCATTCCTTTTGAGATTAGAGCACAAGTAGCTGCTTAGGAAGGTGTTTTTCTTTAGGGGAGATTAAAGGCTCAAATGGAAAAATTGTTCAGTATTCACTGTCTTTAGTTGCTTTGTGCAAAGGTACTTTTTTCATATTTCCTTCAAGAGGTTTTGCTCTTTAGTTAATGAAGCTGACTAGGTATTAGCAAAAGTGTAGTCTTAAAGTTGTAAACTTGATATTAGTTATATGATCTTGGACAAATTACATAACATCTCTGTTCTTTAGTTCGTTTTTATCTGTAAAATGGGAAAAATAATAGTACCTATCTTATAAGGTTTTGAGATAATTTAATGTTCTTATGAAGACCTAAAAACTATGCTTAGCAAGCACATGGTATGTGCTCATTAAGTGTTAGCTAATGATACTATTAGAAAATTAAATGGTGAGATCATGTAAGTTAGGGATTCGTCTGTAAAGGCTTTACCTGAAGATTAGAGGATTTGAAAAAGGAGGATTTGAGTAGATTTGAAGAGTAAGTAGAAATTAGCAAGGTGGAGAGGAGGGCTTTCTAGACTTGGGGGAATGGTATGAAAAACAAGGTGAAGCAGGAAAGGAAGGGAAGATGTATTATAGACCATTCTGGCTGGAGTGGACTGCTCAGAAGTTGAGGATAATGGTGAAACTCTTCTGAGAGTGGGAAAACGAATAGAGTGGTGAGGTGAGGAGGCAGGTAGTCTGAACTGGCCTCTCATGGCTTCTTCCCAGGGGGGCCTCATGGAGGGAATTAACCGCCATGCTCAGGAATCCCCTGATCCACTGCTATGCTTCTTTGACTTTTTTCCTCACCTTCTGGTTACATGCCACAGGTAAGTCATAAAACTCCCATTTTTCTTAGTGTCATTGGCCAACTCAGTTTTTCTAAGGAAAGTGTTTTTAAAAAGCTTGCTAGGACTGTGTGGAATGTTTTGAAAGTGAATTAGACTAGCCTTTTGGCCCAGGGTAGAGGGAAGAGCCTTCTCCGTGGCTTCCTCCCCGTGGCTTCCTTGCCATGACTTCCTTCCCACAGAGCTCAGGGACTTTCTCTGCAGCTTTAGGGAAAGGAAAGTGTTGTTTTTCCCCTTCAAAAGTTGTATGAAGTCTTTGGTATTTTCTAATTTCAAGATATTTTAAGACACACTTTCTCTCTTGAAAAGATCTCTTGTTTTAACCTTGTCTTGGGAGTGATTATTCTCAGGAACAATCAAGAAATACAATGAAAAGTAAACATTGTAGGTTCCATAATATCTGACCATGGTCTGCATATGTGAGCAATGTGAAAGAAACTTTTTTGCCTTAATATTCACCCTAACCTCTCTCTCTCTGTGTATGTGTATGTATGTCTGAAAATGTATATATTATATATACACACTATATCTATTTGGTAAATTACTATTTCAGTCCTCTTCTCAGAAGGAATTCTAGACTACAAAATGTATACATTTTCTAAATGTCATCACAACTCTACTACCCTTAATAGGTTTCATGAATGTTTAAAGTAAAGTGAGTGACTTCAGAATGTGTAGTTTAACACACTGTGACCCTAAAATTATTTTAGTCCTGTGTTTCAGTTCATATGAAATAAATGAAGGCCCTATTTTAAGCAAGTATTTATGTTCAGGTTTTTGTCTTTTTAAAGGAATGAATATTGTAGTGTTTTGTGCTTATTTTCATGAGTTATATTTAAACATTTCTGCAGTCTCTTTCAGCAGGAATAATGGTAAGGTCCTCATTAATTGGTCTTGTCATTCATCATTCTAATCTTAAATAGATGTATTTTGTTACCTCCCCTTATTTCTCTAAAAGGGTACTAATGCAGTCATCGCACATGTCAGTCAGTACACATACTTTTCTAAGTTGCTAATGAACTTTACATTTCAGCATTTCTTCAGTGTTTGTACATCTTTTTTTTTTTTTTTTTGCTGGTGGGGGTGGGGGGTGCGGTATGTGGGTAGTTCCCCGGCTAGGGATCAAACCCAGGCCGCAGCGTTGACAGTGCCAGCGCCGAAGCCTTAAGCCACTACACCAGCAGGAAACTCCTTTACATCATATTTATTAAATACTTTTGTATACATTACATTATGCAGAGAGCTTTTTGCCTATTGAACAGGTTTCAGTTCCAATACCAATAAGGTTAGTTGATAGTAATTGGTTTAGAGCACTGTTGAGAATTCTGTTATATCTGTATCTGTTTAGCAGAAAAGATTGCCTTGATTGATTAGTGCTGTGTGACTGAGCATTGGCTAGAAGAGTACGGTCGTACATATATATGTCAGCTGAATGGGGATGTATGGATACATCAGACCTTTGATTCATTTTTTTTTACATAAAGATTATTTCATCTACAATTGTTTTTCTGAATTCACAGCTTACTATTTTCTATATTATTCATCCAGACCTTTCTCTGCCAAAGGAGAATCATTCCTTTAAGTTGCTACAGTAGCCCGTTATTTCCTTAATTATAACACTTCTTTATTGTTAATCATTTACCTGTGTGGCTCCTCTCTATGGATTGTGAACTTCTTAAACGAAAGGACAGTATTTAATTTATCTGTATATTCTTAACACTTAACACTGTGCCTGCTACATGTCTTATGTCAAAAAGTGAGATAATTTATTTCCTTGATGACAGGATGATGTCTTATATGAACAGGGAAACATTTATTACGAGTATGTTTGAAGATGAGGTGACTAGATATAAGTTTTAGGATGGTGGTGATGTGAAACAAAAGGAAGATGCAGGTGCTTTGGAGAAGAGTAGACAAGTCACTGCTTTTTGGAATGCTTGGCATTTGAGTTCCATGTCTGAGAGAATGGTGGTACCATTAGAAAAACAAAGTTTGGAGGGTATATTAGGGTGGGATGAGTTTGGTTTTGGAGCAGTTGGATTTTGATTAAAGATGTTTATTAGTTTTATAATGGATGGAGAACTGAAACTAAGGATATGGTAGTTGGATAGCTTCCTGTTACATGCTGCATAGCACCCTACTTTATTATAATTGCTTATTCAATGTCCATCTTTCCCTTTAGGCTCTAAGCTCTAGTAGAGTGAGGAACATGTCTAATTCAAAGCTGTATCCTCAGTTACAAACACAGTTACCGTTTGGCACATTGTAGGCACTTGGTACATAATTGTTCAGTGATTTAACTTCTGCATTATTAGTTGACTTAAGCATTGCATCCTATATTGTCTTTATATTGCTAATTAGGGTTACCAGTTTTATTTTATTTTATTTTTTTTTATTTTTTTTATTTTTTTTTGCTTTTTGGTATGTGGGTAGCTCCCTGACTGGGAATCGAACCCAGGCCACAGCGCTGACAGCGCCAACGCCAAAGCCTTAAGCCACTACACCATCAGGGAATTCCCCAGGGTTACCAGTTTTAAAATGACTTGAGTAATTGCTTTTCATAGAATCATTGGAATTTTAAACTTGAGGAGAGCTTAGAAATCTTTGGCAGATTCCCCAGTTGGACCCTGGAAAGGTAAAGTCACCTACCCAAAGTCATTGGACCATACTCCAGATTTAGCTACATACAGTATTCACAGATGAGTGGAGCCATAGTTATTTATTCAAAGAAATATACAAATAATACATGTCTTTCAGGCTGAAAAAGGGGAAGATAGAAGGATGGCTTGAATGAACTAGAAAGATTTCTTAGTGTGGTTTTCTCTTATTTAGTAATTTCTCTCTGGTACTTTCACCAATGGTTAAAAAGATTGGAGAGGAGGTAAAATTTATTTGTGCTTGCTGGCAACACTAGATTTTTGGAGTTTCTCATGATTAACATGGGGTTTGGATAAGCTGTTGATTTTGTTTCCTCGTCATGTTAGCATGGTGAGTTATGTTGGTTCTCAGTTTACCATTATTTGATAGTATAAGTGATAATTGTAAGCATACTCTTATGAGCTATTGGACTTTGTTCAAACAGTACCTTCTGTAAAACAAAGTTTGGAAAGGTGGATCTGCCTGAGACCACAAACAAAGAATATAATTTTAAAATTACCGAGTTTCATTTTTAAGGTGTGGACATTGATTATCAGATTAAAATAAACTTCCAGTATTTTATTTTATAGCTTCCCAGAGACAGTACACTTTTGTTTATAAAAAATAACAAATATTCCCTTAATTTGCATTGGATCTTTTTAAAAAATATATTTTTATTTGCTTTTTTGTTTCAGTATCAAGATAAAGAGGAAGTTGTCTTATGGATGAATACTGTTGGGCCCTACCATAACCGCCAAGAGACATATAAGTACTTTTCACTTCCATTCTGTGTGGGGTCAAAAAAAAGTATTAGTCATTACCATGAAACTCTGGGAGAAGCACTTCAAGGAGTTGAATTGGAATTTAGTGGTCTGGATATTAACTTCAGAGGTAAGTAAACCTTAACAGTCCTTACAGTATAAGTTAGATTGTAGACCAGGGTTTCTCAGCTTTGGCACTATTGAAATTGGGGCCAGATAATTCTTTTTTTGTGAGGGGCTGTTCTGTACAGTGTAGAATGTTCAGCAGAGTGCCTGCCTTCTACCCACAGGACACAAGTAGCACTCTCTAGTTGTGACAACTAAAAAAGTCTCCAGATGATGGTAATCGCCCTTAGTTGAGAACCACAGCTATAGACTCTAAAAATTTTTAATCTAGAACTTACATACACTGCATTTAGAAAAGTATATTAATAACTAACAGATTTATTTTGGATATTTATAAAATAAAATAAGTAATTGTTAATAAAATTATATTTCTCTAACATACTTGTTTCTGAAAAGTGTTTTCTAGTAAACACTGTAGTGATTAGACATATGTTGAGGAAGGCCTTCATAGACTCATACTTTCTAGAGGTACAGGGATGTAATGGGGTATATGGATACTTAAACATTTGGTGTAAATCCTCAATTTCCAACTATTTGCTTAGAATGTATTTATCAGTGTTGTATTAATTTACTCTCAATATTTGTAGGATAGTGTTGTTTTAAATTGTAAGTCAAAGACTTGTTAAAATTGGAAAAAATTCTCCTTACCTATTTATTATTCAGGTATTTGTTTTATTAGGTCCTTTGAGCATACTTCTTATTTTCCTCTGTTAAGCTTGTCAGAGAGTGTATTTCCTGAATAGACATTTTTAATTGGTGAGCAGAAGCTTGAATAATAGAATTTTTGCAGGATCTTTGATTAGGTGTCTTGATTTTTGAATAGAGCTTGGATTTTGTAATCAGGAGCTTTGAATTTTAATCCTATATCTTTTATTGTATTGGTTTTAGTAAAGTTGTTTACTCTAATTTTGACTTCATTGTCTGCTTATAAAAGTGAATAGTAACTGACTTCTGGTTATTTTGGGAAGAGGATGTGAAATGAGATACTTTAAAGATAATGTTTAACTTCAATTTGTTAAATGTTATTCTTGTTTTTAGAATAATTTTTGTTGATATATTTGGATTATTTTTCCCCCATTATATTCCTTGGGGTTTAATTATAAAATTAAGTTGTGAATTTAAACCACAGTGGTCTGGCCTATAACTTTGTGAATTACTGTAAACATGTCCTAAGGCTTGTGTTTTAATTCAGTCAAATCACTTAAATATTTGATCACAAATAAGGAGAACACTTAAAGTTGTTATGTGAATTTATTCACATAATAAATGCAGTACTGAGTTTCTCAAAGATCACACATCTCCTTTTCCATATTTGGTGTACAGTTTTAGTTTATTAAAGACAAGCAGAGAAAGAAAATATGCAAAACTCCGAGTCCTGCTTTGCTGCTATGGACAGGTTTTATTACTTTTTGAAATCCTCACCCTTATTTACTGAACAAGAATACTCATTTAGCTATCTTCTTAACTTTTCTTCTTTTATTAGTTCCTTGAGGCTCAGATGGAAAGATAATTTAGATAAAGGGGACAGTTTTCATGGGCTATCAAAGTGAGATTTCTTTTCTTTTCAGACTAAGCACCTTTAGATTGAACGAACAAGAACTGGTCAGGTATTATTCCCTGAGAGTTGGCAGTTCTTGGAGTTTCGTCAGCTTTGCACTTCTAGCATGGATATGCTACCAAGGGAGCTGCTAAATTAAGTGGTCCAGGTGCAACAGTAAATGTTGATTGGATTTCCCTTTCTGCCGTAGCCCCTTGTTTTATATTTTATTTATAGTGTCATAGAATTTTAAAGGTCTAATGCACCTTAGAGATGTGTCCTCTGATTTCCTCTTAGGGAGTCCCAGAGATGAAATGATTTGCCCAAGATAAATCACAACATACCAGTAATGTCATGGAAATTCGAATGTGCTGTCCCTGTGTGAACTGTAGCAATACTTTTTGTTAATTTTTTTTCCCTCAGATATTTGATTTTAAAAGGTTTTAAAAGCATATTTAAATAAAAGTTATTTTAGAAATATTGTGAAACTAGAAAAAACTATATATACACATATATAGTACATATACACACATACTTGTGTTCACACACTTTTTTTTAACCTAGTAGATTCTGTCACGCTAAGTGGATTGGTGGTATTTCATAAAATTAAGGTCACTAAATAGACTATTTTAGGGAACTAATGATAGTTTTAAATCTTTTTTTTTTTTTTGGTTGGTTCCCTGGCTGCCATGGTGACAGCGCTGAAGCCTAGCCACTACACCACCAGGGAACCCCCAGATGATAGTTCTTAAGTCTAAGGTGGGATGCCTCTCACTTGTGATTTTAGGTACAGCTTGGTTTTTTTCTTCCTAGTAGTCTTATATACTACCAGTAACAAAATGCTAAATTGAGACCATTTAGAGAAAATTAAAAAGAGAAAGACAGGTTTGAATTGTTTATCTTTGAACCAGGCCTGAATTCATTACCCTATAATTTTAGAGGGTACCTCACAGAACCTTGCCATGTGGAGTGGGGAGAATGTGGGCTTTAGAGTCAGCGAGACTTGGTGCATCCCAACTTTGCCTTTGACTACCTGTGTAGCCATGGGCAAATTATTCAACCTCTTTGGTCTCATTTTCCTCTTCTGTGAAGTATGGAAATAATACGCACTAGAATTGTCAGTTTTAAATGAGGTAATATATGTAGAGCATTTATCAAAGTTTCTGATACATAGTTTACATTTAAAAAAATGGTCATTGCTATGAATACTAATAGTACATAGTGTGGCTTTATAATTCCAACTTGATTTTGTATTAGCAGTTATGAAATATTAAATTAGTTTATTGATTATAGGTTTTGATTCATCCTCTAGCTGCTGCATTAGCTCACTGGGTAGTTTAGTTAGTTCTGCTAGGGCAGGGACAGTAGCATTCGTGTTCACTGTTGTAGCCTTAGCTGTTAAGACATAGTAAACCCTTAATAAATTGTCTTGTACCTGGACAGTTTGTGTGTATTTGTTCTTTATGATAATTGGTTCATTATGAACATTAGATGATCTGGAATAGTAATTCCTACCAGAGGAGATCACTGTCTACTCCCCTTCCCTCGTTTGAGAATTCTTATAATATAATGAATTGATATCTTCTAGTAGATTCCTTTCTCCCATTTATTTTGTTGATTTTCCCTTGAATTTTCTCTTCTGTGAATATCCAGTTTAACAGAGGGGTAAATTATTTTACAAGTATTTCTTCTACTTCTCTAGAGTGAAATAGTAAGTTGAGAGTACTGCATGCAGATAGAAAAATGCCAAGGGCTGCTTAGAGCCTTATATATACTTGTATGTTTAGTTCATTGTTCTCAGTCTTGACTCTTCATTCTCAAAATAAGTTTCTGAAGTACTTTATTCCTATTTTTCAGATGAAGAAATTGGGGCCCAGAGGTTAAGTAACTTGTCCAAGGATTCTCAAAAGGAAAGTGGCAGAGTGAGGATTTAAACCCAAGCAGCTTAGCACTAGAGTTTGAGCTTTTAACCACCACGTAGTAGTTCCTTGAGCTACCTACCATGGTAGTGGTAAGGCCTGATTATTAAAGGGCGAGGAAGGGACTTGGTGGGTGGCAGGTCCTTTCATTCAACCTGAACATTTTTACTTAAGGTAATGCCTCCACCCTGTTTTCAGTCCTTGGATTCTACTCCCCCTGATTCTGCAGCCTCTCTGGTGAAGTTCTCGAGGGAAAAGTACCTCTGCTCTACTGGAGATGGGAAGCTGAGGCAATTCAGCTAGCTGTGTGGTGGGTGGAGGGAGGGACCTGGGCATTTAACCCTGCCATAAACATATTTTACACAGTTTCCCTGTGTGTTCAGTCTTACATCTGTCCCATACCTTTCAACATCTGTGGAGCCTCCAAGTCCTGAGTGTCTGTTGTGTTCTGTGACATCAATTTTCCTCCCTTCTGTTATGACTTCCTCTCTTTTATTATTATTTACTATCTTCCATTTTATCCATTTTCCAAAAACATGCTCAAATCTTTTCTCTCTGTCTTCTCCTTTTCTTTTTGTCTGTGTGTACATACCTACATCCTTTTTATTTCTTTATTGACATTTTAATGGAGGGAAAAGACAAATACTTGTGGTTAATCTGCCTTGCTTAATTGGAAAGCTGAGAACTTGATGCAATATTTTGTCATGTTCGTATCAATCAAAGTGTTTTAGCTAGACCAAATAATTTCAGTCTTCTATTGAATCTTGAATCTAGGTATTTTGAATTCTTAGTATTAGCAACTCCTTAAACCTTGTGCTAGCTGCAAATTTAAATAGCTTGGGCTTTTTATAAATTCTCATTCAAGCCATTGATAACATTGTTTCTTCCAGATTGGCATTGGTTTTGTTTTCACAGGAATGTATATATATATTTTCTTTTTTTTCTTTTTTTTTTTTTTTTTTGCTTTTTTTTGGTATGTGGGTAGCTCCCTGGCTGGGAATCGAACCCAGGCCGCAGCACTGACAGCACCAGCACCGAACCCTTGAGCCGCTACACCATCAGGGAACTCCCCATATTTTCTTATTTTAATAATGATATATGATCAATGTACAAATTGAGAATCTACAGAGAAATATAAAGATGAAAATAAAAATTACCTGGATATAATTATCATTAACATTTCTTTCATCCATCTTTTTTTTTACATTCATCCACACTATTTAAATTTTTAAAAATTGGGTTCATGTTATAAATGATTTAAGAAATTTTTGTTTAACACTTATATAGTGTTTATGTACCAGATACTGTTCTAAACACTTATTAACTCATTTACTGAGTTGTATATAAATTAGTTTTTACTCTTTTTTTTATTAATATCATATGAGCTTATCCTCATATTGTTAATTACTTTTAAAAGTGTGTTTATGTAATATTCTATAATTTGGATATTGTAGTTTCTCCCCATTTCCCAATTATAAGGTATTCTGGTTCCCTTCCTTCCTTCTTTCCTTCCTTTTCTTGCCTTTTTTTTTCTTTTAGCTATTAAAAATAACAATACTTTTGGCTGTCCTAGCACATACGTATTTTAATGCATTTCTGAATCTTTTGTTAAGATAAATTCTTACAAGTGGAATTACTGAATTAAAGGGTAGAAATATTTTAAGGCATTTCTTGATACTTGTTGACAACCACCTAGAAAGAAATTGTACAGTGTAAACTGCCAGTCAAATTGGTCAGTTAATTGATACTCTTTATACATATGATTAAATAACTGGGACTATACTGGTTTTTCTAGTCTCCCCCCCAGCTCCCCTTTTAAAAATTAATCCAGTAGTTTTTAAGTGCTTATTGCATTTTAGCACTATGTTAGGCTCTGGGTGTACAAAGTTGAACCAGAAGCTCTGGCTTCAGGGGTTCATAGGCCCTCTGAATTGTGCATTTTTGGAAGGCAAGGGAGATTCTACTTTCACTGGATTCTCAAAGAGATGTGTGCCCCAAGGAGACTTAACATTGGGAATATGTTGCCACTTCTAATCCTTTGTACAACTCTGGGAAACAGCATAGTGGTTACAGTTGAGGGACCTGAGAATCACAAAAGTTAAATAACTTGCTTTTATTCACATAGCTAGTAAGTAGTGGAACCCAGACTAAAACTCAAGTTTCTGCCCTTTTCTCTATAAGTTTGTCTATAGTGACTTCATGAGAAACTTTGCCACGTGCTGCAGAATTTGAGTATTTCTGATTTTTCAATCTAGTAATGCTGTCAAAAGAGAAAGAAAACAAAATAAGGTATGATATATTCTTAGAGAACGCATAAATAATTATCACATTCTTTTCTTAATGCTTTCACTGTCTATTCAAGTATTAGTCTGGGCTGTTGGGAATTGATGACAGACTAATTGTATCCTCTTCAGAATCCATAGGTGTGTATTTCATCTGAGAAGGGTATATCCTAGTATATTAATTTTAAAGCAGTGATTTATAGTGATAGATGTTTCGGATTGTTTTCCAGTTATAGAGAATGCTGAATAATGATTTGGCATATTGTTATCTTCAAAGTGGTTCCCTCCTGAGAGAAGTGCTGTTTCTGTTGAGCATCCAGCCTCTGCAGTTATTTGTGATGTTCGTATTTGCCTGCACGTCTGCAAGAGGAATTTCATTGAAATATGACTAACCAAGGCCCTTTTTTATAGGCTGGCGTAATGATAGGTTTTCCTTTCACCACAACATTTCTTTTCCAAATTTTACGTCATTGAAAGATGCTCTTCAAGAACTCTTTGTCAGTCCTTTTGGGAGACTCTGCTCATTTTTCACCTTACACATCCCTGCTGCCCCATACAAACACAGATACATGCATACTCTAATGTACTTAGTGATTTCCTTTGCCAAATAAATAGAAAATCATACTCTGATAATGTGTTAAAATTTTTTGTTTGTTTAGTACCTCCTCTGAAGGGTACTGGAACAGCATAGTTAGAGGTAAAAACTGGATATAATCAGTTGCATACACCGCTCTCAAGACCTGATCGTCTTTTTGAGGAGCTGAGATACTAGCCGAGGATATAAGTGGTACAGGCATAGGTGCCATAAAGAGGGATGGAGAGAAAGCCATGGAACTTCAGAGAAGGGGGCAGGTTGTGGGATTTGAGAGGTGTGAGGACTGGGGAATCAGGAATTACTCTGTGGAAGAGAGGGTGGGGGAAACGGAAGAGATTTTAGGATGGACATTTGAGGTGGAGTTTACAGCATAAGCAAAAAAGTCTGGAGAATGAGAGAGCACATTTCAACATTTGTGAGAACTGCAGGCAGTTGAGTTTGGTTAGAGTATAGGGAGAGAGAATGGTAGTTGGAAAGAGTTGAAAGTTCAGACTGAGAAGTCTTTTTAGAGGCTTTGTGTGGGTAAATATCATATTGTATATCCCAGAAGTTCATTCATAAAACTGCCACACAGTTGATGATGATTGTCAGTGAATGTCTGATTGTAACGGCAGGTGGCTTTGCAACGGTAGCTGTGAGGCCTCCCCTAGCCACTGCAGCCATTTGTTGTTGCTCCAGGCTTGTCCTTCCCTTAGTTCTCTCTCTTCCCTCCGTAGCTGTTGTTGCCTGCTGCCCTTTGTGCATTATCACAATCCATCGAAATCCCATTTGGGGACCTCTTGCTGCCAGTTCTCCTAGCTCCTGTTATAGGAACCCTCTGTAGCACTCTTCAGTCCTGACCCTCTCCTTTTCTCTGCTCAGCTTCAGTTTTTGCCATTTTGAAAATCTTAAGTTTGTGCTGTCTAAAGGGCCTGGGTAGAATGAAAATCTGTGTGAGACTCATTATTGTTGGAGACAAAGCAAATTTATTCTCCCACTTTGAGAATGAAAGTATTTCCCTGTTCCTTTTTCATGGGGTTTCAGTGTTTCCTGCCATTGTTGGTGTTGTAGTCTTGGGGTAACCCTCTGTGTTGAGCTATAATAAGGGGAAGCTGTTCGCTCTGTTGCTGGTGTCTGGAGTTATAATGCAGACTGCTATTTCTTGTAGAAATAATAATATAGGTGGCTATTAATCATGGTTCAGCTGCAATTTATGTTTAAGAAGTTTTAATCAACATTTTAAAAATTTAAAAATAAAAAACAAAACAGAAACAGATTCACAGATAGAGAACAAACTGATGGTTGCCAGATAGGAGGGGATTGGGGAATTGGGTGAAAAAGGTGAAAGGATTAAGAAGTACAAATTGCTAGTTACAAAATAGTTAACAGGATGTAAAGTACAGCATGGGGAATTATAGTCAGTAATGTTGTGCTAACTATGTAAAGTGCCAGGTGGGTACTAGACTTTTCAGGGGTATCACTTCATAAATTAATATAAGTGTTTAGCCACTGTGCTGTACATTTGAAAATAATATGAAATAATATTGAATTTCAACTGTAATTGAAAATTTAAAAAAAATTAACATTGTTTCTTATGGGAAGTTGCATTTCAAGTTCTAAATAAACCATATTATAGTACAGGAAAACTTAAAAACGAACAACTGTGCTTTGTGTTTTTGTTTAGATTGATTTCTTTTTTTTCCTAATTGCTTAAGTAATTTATAAAAACAACTTAATCCTTTTGATGGACATCTAGGATGTTTGTGTTTTCTTCAGATTTTGTTTTGTTTGCTTTGTTTAGAAACTAATGATCATAAGTACATTTTTGAGAGGTTTATGTTAGAGACCATCTGAACAGTGTTATGGTTGCAGTATTTTTGAAAGCAGTCAAGAGTGGAAATGACTCCTCTCCAGGGAACTTTCGCATGATTTATAAACAGCGCTGCCTGCTAGATAGAGGTTTGCATTTTAATCTTGCTAATTATGAACAGTCACTGGGATTCCTCCTAGAATCTGTGGCCTCTAGTGACTTGCATTTCCAAGAATGTTCAAGTGAATATTTATCTCAGAGATCTTTTTTTAAACCTCCGAAATCTTATAGCTAGAAATTGCTAGCTTTATTTAAGATCATATTCTTGAGTTTTTGTATATATATAAAATGAAAACTTCCCTATGTATTTTAAGCTTTTTAATTTTTGTTTTTTAAATCAGTTTATTTTAATGTTACTTTGTAAATATTCTTGTATAATTTTCTTATATAAGTATTGATTTTTACATAGAAAGATAATCTTTAAAAATAAAAATGACTAAAATTATTTATTGTGGAAAGTCTTAACCATACACAAAAAAGAAATAATTGTGTACTGAACCACCAATATTTATCACCCAGATTCAACTATTATAAATGGCTTTATTCTTGTATTATTTTTCCTATAACTATTTTGCAAACCAGTGTGCTAATTTACAATTTTTATTTTATGCAGATGATATGATGCCAGCCACTTACTGTGAAATTGACTTAGATAAAGAAAAGCGAGATGCATTTGTGTATGCTATCAAAAATCACTACTGGTACCAAATGTACATAGATGACTTACCAATATGGGGTAAGTGTTGTATGTTTTATCTAAAGTTTGGGAATACTTGCATAGTAAGCAAGATTTATGTAATGACTTGTTAAGGTAATTGTACACTGAATCAGGGAATGTGTTTTCACTATTATCCATAGAATGATTTTATGGTCCCTTGTTATTTGAAGGGTTTTTGACATTGCCAAACCTTACACAAAATTCCCTGAAAATACAACTCTTAAGCGGGATATCTTTTCACATTCAAGAGATTAAAAAGTACTTTGTATAATCCCAAGTATCCTTCTTGCACCATTTTTCTCATATCTGATTTTGACTTAGGCTATCAAATACAACCAAAGGAGCTAAACTGGATTTTGAAGTTTTATTTTGGCTTTTGCTCTTGTGAAACTGCTGATATGGCTTTTAGATATGATTATTTTCCTGAAAGACTTGTTTTGCTAGCTTCTATGTTATTTTCCAAAACTCTGTGTTTAAAAATTTTTTTAAATTTTAGCTTTTTAGATTTTGTCTAATTTTTTAAATGTTTAGTTTGTTTATTCATATTAATGAAGAGTTACAGCATAGTTAATACAACCTTATATGTAATACAAACAGTTTTTGTGTTGGACTTGATTAAATTATTTAAAATGCAAAGCATGGTCAACTATTATAGCCATCATGTTTGATCACATTTTTCTCTTAGTGGTTTTTCTGTTAGGTTCTCTAGGGTGGGAGGGATCTTTGGATACTTTTTCTTATATATAATTAATATTCTGATTTTTAAAATTGTTAGCAGACTATTCATGAGCAGCACACTGAAGAGTGAACTTACCAGATCCGAGTTTAGAGTGGTTTTAAGATGAAATTTATAAGAAAATTAATCTCAATATATAATTGAATGCATCATCATTACTTCGTTCCATGTTAATTAGGTATAAATTTCATATAAATGACAGTAATTACTATTACATTAACACAGACATTTCTGTGATCAGCTCTGAGGGTAGCAGGAAAATGTGCTGAAAATTCACTGATGATTTCTGAGCCTGTATGTTTCAGGAGAACCCTATATTTAGTCTGGGTTTCCTTATTTTGGTGAGAGTACAGGTTCTTCTCCTGGTCTTTTCCATTGCTTATGGGTTTATTCTCTGGAACATTAGGGTTTGTTTCCAGTCATTTCTATGGGCCTTCTTAGCGAGATGGCAACTGTGCTTTCCTGTCTTAAGATAATTCCTTTTTAGTCGAAATTCTAGTGTCTGCCATATTTAGAGGAGATATTTTGGGTATCTGGAATGTCTGAACTATGGGAATCCTTGTCAGAAACGAAAGTTCTTACCTGTCTTTTCTTGGGATATAGGTTTCAGAGTCCTTTTAAAGCCCCTTAGAGAATAGCTTTTTACTTGGTGTAATTGTTTCTCCATCCCCAGCGTTTTCAAGGTAGGTAATTAATTACTGGAAGGATTTCATTATCCCTCTACAACCCAAAACAAAACAAAACTGTATTCCTTGAATTTATACCAATTAGAAAAACTTCAAGGGGAGGTCCCTGATGGTGTAGTGGCTTAAGGCTTTGGCGTTGGCGCTCTCAGCGCCGCAGCCTGGGTTCGATTCCCAGTCAGGGAGCTACCCACATACCAAAAAGCAAAAGAAAAGAAAAGAAAAGAAAATCTTCAATAAATCACTATTAATAAGCAAATAATCCTTAGTAAGAAATTATATATATATATATATACTGTAATGAAATGCATTGGTCATAGAGGGAAAGCCTTAAGGAGGAGCTTTTAGAGCATGAGCCTCTTGGCAAGTATATAGGCTTGGATATGGACCGCTGGATAATAGCTGACAGGAAGGGGGCACGAGGGAGAGCGGTCCTCAGCTACCACTGACTGCCCTTGCACTGTTCGAGTCTTCCCCTTCCAGTATCCTAAATTGTGATCATAACAATCATTTTAAACTACTGCCACGTACAGTATTATATCAGGTATACAATATAGTGTGATTCAGTATTTATATACATTATGCAGTGATCACCACAATGAGTGTAATTACCTTCTCTTGCCAGTTATTGCAGTATTATTGATTATATTTTCTGAGTTGCTTGAGTAATATTCTACTGTGTGCGTGTATGTGTATCTCACATCTTCTTTATCCATTCATCTATCAGTGGACACTTAGGATGCTTCCATATCTTATCTATAGTAAACAGTGCTGCAGTGAACATAAGGTTACATTTGTCTTTTTGAATTAGTGTTTTTGTTTTCTTTGAATAAATACCCAACAGTGGACTGGGTCATATAGTAGTTCTACTTTCAATTTTTTGAGGAACCTCCGTACTATTTTTCATAGTGACTGTACCAGTTTACATTCCTATCAACAGTATATGAGTATTCCTTTTTCTCTACATCCTCACCAACGCTTGTTAGTTTTGTCTTTTTGGTAATAGCTATTCTGACAGGTATGAAGTGATATCTCATTGTGGTTCTGATTTGCATTTCTCTGATGATTAGTGATGTTGAACATCTTTTCATGTGCTTTTTGGCCATCTGTATATCTTCTTTGGAAAAATGTCTGTTAGGTCCTCTGCCCATTTTTGATATTTGACTGTATGAGTTCTTATGTATTTTGGATATCAACCCCTCATTGGACAAACCATTTGCAAATATCCTCTCTTGGTCAGTATGTTGCCCTTTTGTTTTCTTGATTGTTGTCTTTGCTGTGTAAAAGCTTTTATAGAGTCCCAGTTGTTTATTTTTGTGTTTGTTGCCTGTGCCTGAAGAGACATAATCCAAAACTCTACTGCTAACTGATGTCAAAAAGCTTACTGCCTGTTTTCTGCAAGGATTTTTATGTTTTCACATCTCCTTTCATTTTAATGACTTCCCAGAGATAGGTCCAGAACTTGAGGTATAAAGAGAAGGAATTTTGTTTCAGTACCATACTTGTATACACATACAAGTATGTGCAGCTTACTGGACTGGGCTTCTGGAGACCTTGATTTTAATTTTAGTTTGACCAGTACTAGATGGATAACCTTGCCAGATGGTGATATAGTACTTCTCTGAAATTTTGAAATATTAGGGAGTGTACACATACAAGGTGATAATTATTCTAATGAAGGTGATACTAATGACAAAGCATAAACTTCAAGGATTAAATTAGTGATAGGTTATGCGGAGCTGTTCATCCCTTTTTTTACCATTGTGTGATCATGGTTTGTATTTGTCAGGTAGTTCACAAAGAGTAGAAGTCCAGCCTGCATTTTTGCATTGTTCTAACCATGAGGAATAATGGTAATATTCCTTTTTAATAAAAACATTTTTCTGACAATTTGATTCTAATGTATTTTAAATATTAAGTGACATTACCTTGTATAAAGTGTTAGTTCTTTTATAGGTATTGTTGGTGAAGCAGATGAAAATGGAGAAGATTACTATCTTTGGACCTACAAAAAACTTGAAATAGGTTTTAATGGAAATCGAATTGTTGATGTTAATCTAACTAGTGAAGGAAAGGTGAAATTGGTTCCCAATACTAAAATCCAGATGTCATATTCAGTAAGTATTAAAATAATTGTATATAGGGGGAAGTGTTTGTGATCTAATATCAGTAATTGAGTTTGTTTTATAACTGTGTGAAATGAAAATGTAGCTTGAACTAGGATGACACAGAATATTATTAAAATTGCATTTCCACAGTATATAGAAGTAAATCTCCTAAAAGTGGGGAGAAGATTTGCTTCAGGTCTGTAATATCAGATACCAGTTATGCATTGCAGGACCTACTTTTTGCTACAGTAAAGTTTATTATTATTACTGGGCAGCTAGCTAACCCAGCCATGTATTTTCATGGTTCCATTATTAGATTGCAATATTCCTTGTTGTTTCTCTGCAGATAGAGATGATGATGTATTGAAAATAGCTGGATGGGAATAATTTACTTTATTTTGCTTTATCAATTGGAATAATGGACTCCTACAGAGTAAGAGCTTGTTAGAGTCCTTTGCAATTGTCAAGTTAATTCTGTTAAGAATAAAAATAGTGGGGAGTTCCCTGGTGGTGTAGTGGCTTAAGGTTTTGGCGTTGGCGCTGTCAGCGCTGCGGCCTGGGTTCGATTCCCAGCCAGGGAACTACCCACATACCAAAAAAAAAAAAAAAAAAAAAAGAAAAAAACAAAATAAAAATAGTGGAAATGAGAAATCTGATGTAGGTAGCCTCTCTCTCTGCCTGTTTTTTCCCTGGTAACTGAAATGAGTCAGTTGCTAGTGGCCAATTTTGAAAGTTTTTCAAGTTTTGAGAATATATGTACCTTTGTAGAAATAATGGTTGCATAACTGAACTAATGAAGAAATTTGATAATAGTAATAAAACTATTGCAGTCTAAAAACATACAGATTCTTATTTTAATTGGTCTAATTAATTGAATTCTTGTCATGTTTATCAGGTCAGAGCATATAAGTCAGCAATAGCTAATAGTCCTTGAAAAGTGAAATGATCCCTCAAGTAAAGTTTTGTTAATAAAAAGAGAGGAAAGATGGTTGTTTTTTTATTGAATACCTTTCACCTTCTGAAATTGGTAGTAACTTTCTACCATTTCTCCAGCTTCTTATTCTAAGTATGTAAATTTTCAAATTTTGCTCAGAGTTTTTATTACCAGATTATTAATTTGTTTAACTGGCCTTGATTTTCAAATGAAAACTTTTTTTCAGGTAAAATGGAAAAAGTCAGATGTAAAATTTGAAGATCGATTTGACAAATATCTTGATCCATCTTTTTTTCAACACAGGGTAGGTGAACTGTGTGTTTTAAGACATTCAATGTGTGCTCCAATGAATAACACATTAATGATCACAGTGCGGTATGTAGAGCACTGTGCCAGGGCTGTAGATATCAAAGATTTAACTAATGGTGATTTCAGATGTGAGCTTGGAGTCATAAGGTGATAGAGACTTTTAGAGGAGCAGTCAAAAACTTTCTTCATCTTGCCTATGGTTTAAACCAATTAAGAGATACACAAAAGAGACTCGGCAACATATGGGAAGCCAGAATATCACTTTTATTACTAATGGGGCTAATATTGGAGAATGTGGCTTATATCTGTGGTCAAGTGGGCTTCTTAATATTGAAACTCAGAATTATTCAGACTTAACATATTCTGACTGTGCTGGACTGTTGCATGCTTTCCTACATGGGCACCTACCCTTGTAAAACTTACAGGGTGGAGAAACAGGGCAGAACATATGCATTCCACGAAAGAGTGGAATGAGACCAGGAGTTTTTGCTAGTGGAAATCCTTCCACATAAAAAGAAACAGCAAGAAAGGGAAGAAATGCCTCCCACCTCCACCCAACAGATAAGGCTAGATCTCAGATCATAAGTCCGGTGGCATTGCTGCTGGTTTTGTAGAGCTAGCTTTTGTTTTTTTTTATAGCAAAAATAGATTTTATTTTGGTGGTTCCCTCCTTCAAAGTTGGAGATGAAAAGTCAAGAGGGGATAAAGGGGTATATCCATTCTCCTGACTTTCTTCCTGAATCGCCTCTTTTATCTTTTGATCTGATATTTTGGACTGGAATTCTGAAGTTTATTGTATTAATCTCTTACTTTAGAGATGACCCGTAAGTTTCTGTGGTCTCAGATTTATATTATTGCTTCCAGGTTTCACCCTTAGACTCCACAAAGACCTGTCACTACTTCTACTCTTCTGGGTCCTAGGAGAGAAAAATGAAGCTATTTGGGACTTTATCCTTACTGAAGGATTTAGCATGCTCCTCCTGGAGCTAAAATGTCCTCCCCATCCTCTATTCCCCTCACCCTCTTCGTGTTCTCAGATGTAGTACTCAGATGAACCTGAACATGTCAGTGCCATTAAAAGTATAAGCATGAATCATTTCAATGTTTAGACAATGGTTATGATTTTGTAATAAAATCATAACTCAAGTCCAGGCATTACTTTTGCCAAACCCTGGTGTATTTTGAAGGTAAGGCCAGCAGGATTTCCTTACAGATTGGAAGATAAAGGTTGAGAAGAACTCTATAGAGTTCTTGGCCTGAGCAGCTGTTAAGAGCGGAGCTGCCATCACTGGGGCAGGAAGACTGTACTTGGAGGACATTTGAAGGGGAAGATCAGAATACAGTTTAGGACATGTTAGTTTTGAAGTGTCTGTGAGATGTCCAGATGGAGATACTGATCAGCTAGTTGGATATATCAATCTGGAGTTTAGAAGGAAGGTCTGGGCTACTGATACAAATTTTGCAGCCATTGGCATATGGTATTTAAAGCTATGAGACTGGAGGCAATTACCAGGGAAGATTATGTGGAAATAGAAGAGAATCAAGGACTGAGCCCTGGTGGCTGTAATAAAAGTTTAGGGAGAACAGGAGAAACCAATTAAGAGCTCTGAGGAGATACCAGTAAAGTGGTGGGAGAAGAATGTATGATTTTCTGGAAGCCAAGAGAAGAAAGTATATCATGAAGATAGATTAATTCTGAATTGTTGCTGATGGATCAAGTAAGATGAGTACTGAAAGTGACTGTTAGATTTCTCTGGAGTCATTAACTTGACAAAACAGTTTTGAGGTGGTGGTGCAAAATCCAAACAGAACTGGTATAAGAAAGAATGGGAGAAGAGGAATTGAGGATTGCAAGCTTGGCTGCTAAAGGGAGCAAAGAAATGGTGCAGTAACCAGTAGAAAAAATGGAGTCAGGAGTTTTTGTTTGTTTTTTGAGATGTAAGAAAAACATGTTTGATATGTCGATGAAGGGTTCAGTGAGAGTGTATAACTGACAGTGCAGGAGAAAAGGGATAGAATTTCTGTTGCATTTTTCTTAAGTAGGCAGGAGGGGAGGGGATCTATTGTGTAAGTGTAGGAATTGTTTCTAATACAGTGACAAGCACAGACTTTGGAGCTCAAGCTGAATACAGAGCCTGTCTCTACCACTTCTATGACCTTTATCAAATTACTCAGTTCTTTAGCTTGTTTCCTTAATAGTGAAGCAAGGATTATAATACCTTGCAGAGTTGTTGTCACATTTCATTTGATAATATATATAAATCACCTAGTTCAGTGTTTGACACGTAGCAGGTGCTCAGTGAGAGGTAGCACTAGTGGTGCAGCTATTTATCTCCAAAAAATTGGTCATAAACCTGGGGTACTACTTTATGATTAGCAACACTAGGGGGTGCTGGAGTCATCAGTTTGTCAGGTTAATAACCCCTTCATGACATCTGATCTCTCTTATTTTTAAGAACTATTCCCCTTGGTATAATAATTTCAAAATCACATAGTACTTAATAATTTTTGGAATAAAGGAATATTATAAAAGGTCAGGTTATTTACTTGTACATTATAATAGGTATTGGTTTAAAGTTAATATCTTTGATTAGAACTAGCAGAGCTTTGTTAGAAATGGTAGCATTACTATAAAATCTTTATTACTAAATAGTAACTGTATAAAACTTTTTCCCCTCAAAAATTTGAAATTGACTCAAAGGAAATGTTATTAATTTTTTTCTCTCTTGTCCTTTGTGGGTCATTTCATTTCCCAGAGTGGAAACGAAATCAGATCTTTGGAAAAGCCTATAATTTATCAACTGTTTTTATAAATTTTGAATGATACTTTTTAAGTAATAAACTTAAATTTATATAACTTTTTTTGCAAATATTTGAAAATAGTCATTTTCTTTATAATTTTAGTAGGTATTCAACAAATAAATTATTGAATGAGGAAAGGAATAATCTTATGAAGAGGCAGAGACATTTGGCCGTCTCCTGCGTTTCAGAGAAAGCCCTGAGTTTGTTGGTATCCTGAAACCGCAGTGTGGGTAACAGAGCCACAACTGCCCTTCACCCCAGTGCACAATTCAGCATGTTAGCTCAGGTTAAAATCCGTCCTGATTGTCCAAGACAGTACATCCTTCATGTTACAAAAATTTCCTGTATGTACCTATAGAAGTTCAGAGCAAGAGTATATTAATAACTGAAAATATGTCGAGAGATTTTATGGAAGAGAGCGTTATTGAGTTGGGCTTTAGACTGTAGGTGGAATTTACAAAGGTGGACAGATCCCATATGAGAAGAAATTATGAGAAGGATACAGAGGTGGACATGAGTGTGCTGTATTTGTGAGTCACTGGGGAGAATAGACCTGATTGACATATAGGACTCAGTGGAAAGAAAGGTTGGCAAGATAAGATGAGATGGCCATATTATGAGGGTACAGAAAATAGAGTTGGTGTGTGAGAAAATAGGGAATGCCACTGTTTTAGAGTACAGAAGTGGTATGTGAACATGATTTTCAGAAATATTGGCTGGGTACTTTTTTACAGGACAGATTGAAAGGAAGGGGAGACCAGAAGTAAAGAACACCAACTAGGAGACCATTTGAGCTATTAGGATGTGAAGTGATGGCACTTTTATTTTGAAAGAAAATAAAAGTCTTAACAATTACTACCAAGCGAAGCTTAAGGAGAAGGAAGGTAATTTCAAATTTTCAAAGCCAAATGTTATTAGCATCATTAGCAGGAATTAGAAATCAGGAGTGAGTGGTGTATGTGAAGCAGAAAATTTACTTTAAGGTAGTCTGAAATTCCAGGAAGACACTTAAGTGGACATGATTATAGTTAGCAGAAGTCCGAAACATGAATGAGAAAGAGGGCTAGAGATTTGGGGTGGGGTGGGGACAAGCTGCAGAGAGTGTTACAGCAACATTGGAATGCTAGTTAAAAGTTCCTAGAGCCTGAGGAAGCCTCTGCAGAGTACCAAGACAGCTTTTGGAAAAGTTCACAAAGGATGGGAGGAGCAGGCGTGGAAGATGAAAGAGGACAAACAACAGGCAGTGCAGTAGGATGGGGTAGTGTCAGCAAAGGTCACACGTGGCGGGGAGAGTGGAGGGGGCGCTAATTGACCGCTGAATCTGTTTAGAAGTTCATGCAGGCGTTTGAGAGAACTTCTGTGGGGCAGAGTGAGATTGCATTGTGTTCAGGAGTAAGTGAAGGAGGTAGAGCCTGCAGTCTCCTCATCTGAAAAGTATTGGCATGGAAACGAGGGGGGTAGGAAGAAGATTGAAAGAGTGAGGGGACAAAAGATCAAGCGAACACTTTAAAAGATAATAATAGTAATAACAACTTTAAAAGATTTGTTTAGTTTGTTATTATGAGCCAGGCACTATACTATATGCTTTACATTTATTATCTTGTTTAAATCATGTAACAGCCCCAGGGAGTAGATAGTAGTATAGGTAGGGACCTTTAGAGGTTGCTGATGCTGAGCTAAGTTATACATTTGGAGTGCAAAATGATGGGCTAGATCACCTCAAGGAGCGAAAGAGATCTCGGACCTAGTGGGAGGATTGATTTAAGAAGACAAACACCTTCTAGGGGATTGAAAGGAGGAATCCAAGGCTAGGAAGATAAGTACAAAAAAGTAAATGAAATTGAGGCCTTGAAGGGAAGAGAGAAATTTCAAAACTATTCCTAAGGAACAATTGGGAATTAAAATATAAAGGAATTATTGGACAGTATCACAGACCCAGTTGAAGTCAGATGCACTGAGTTCTCAGATGCACTCAGAGATACAGTAGGACCTTGTGATTATATGAACCAGAATCTGGCCATAATTTTGTAACAGATGTGTGGATGATATCAAAGTCAAGAGCCTTGGGAACACTATATGGCGTACCTCAGTTTTCTGTGTACCGTGGATGGCTAATTTAGAGAGGAGTGAGTAATGATGGTACTGGGTGGAGAGGACAAACTGGAAGCAGGTGAAGCAAGTCATTCAGGAAGGTGGCCTAAGTCCAAGGCAGCCAACTATGATGACTTAGTTTTGGTGTTTTAAGGAGATTTTCAGGTTGGTCAGTTTAGAGGGAAGTGAACTAACATTATTTACTGCTCTGTGCCAGAGACAGTGTGATACTTCTTATATATGTTATTAAACCATACAAATTATGAGACAGTATTCCTTCCTTCATTTTTTGATTTAGGAAAACTGGGGTTACTAGCTAGAAAATTGGCAGAGCCCAGACTAAAACCCAGGCAGGCTTGTTTAACTTCAAAGCTCATGTTCTTTCTCTGTAATGCTGAATAACTTTTGTCATGTGGCCAAATTGTACTTTATTTGTATAATAAATTTGTGAAAATCTGTGTAAATAATGTTTTTGGTGTAGCTGAAGGTCACTGTATAGAAAGCCTTTGTATAGTGAATACTCATCCTCAGTGTGTCTTAAGTTTAGATTTGTATGTAGACATTTAAAAGATTTTTTTTTTTTGCATTAACATCTCATTGACATCTTGAAACATAGGAATTTTGTGATTGATATTTCATGTAGGTAATATTTTATTTTCTCATTTTAGATTCATTGGTTTTCAATTTTCAACTCCTTCATGATGGTTATCTTCTTGGTGGGCTTAGTTTCAATGATTTTAATGAGAACTTTAAGAAAAGATTATGCCCGGTACAGTAAAGAAGAAGAAATGGACGACATGGTGAGCAAACATTTTATATTGTATTGATAAAAATGATTTAACTCAGTGTTACTTTTTAAGTTGGAATGTAGGTCTACAATCTTGAGGTCAGAAGCATTTCAGAATTCAGAAATTTCAGGTTTTAGAAAGGTGTAAAACTCTTGGAGGGGTCTCTAATCAAATTTACTAATTTTTTTCAATAGAACAAGTGAATGTTCACCCTAAGTGGGATAAATAAATAATATAAATAAACTCTTGTTAGTTCAGTTCAAATTTTGCCATGAAATAAAGATATGGCAAACTTAGGAAACTAACTTTCAGTTTTCAGAGATACTGATTTCAAAATTGCAGCTATGAGGTTGTGTTGGCGTCTTTCTAATACTGTTAAATATTGTGTAAAATTTAGGGAGTGGGTGGAAGGATTAATTTACATTTAGTTTAACCCTACCAGACCTGAGGCCCTGAATCTAACTGTCCCCTATACCTGGGCTCCTGAGCGTTAAAGAGAAAAAACCAACATGATATAGAAAAATGTTAGTTCATGCAAACAGGTGGTTAGACTAAGATGGAACTTGGAGTCATATTTTTCACATACTAGGCCAAGTACCGAAAATTAGGTACAGCGGTACAGCGGCAGGTTCGGAAATGACCGAAAAATCAGTACAGCGGTCTGGTAGGGTTAATAGGTTTGGGTTGGAGGGGCTTGTTTTGTAGATTGTTTTATTAAATTGTAGAACAGTGTTATGAACAATGTTGTAAAAATGTGTTCTGTAGAATGTTAATGGCTATTCTATGTAGATATGCTTCATCATTAAGTAAACTTGGAGAACAGTTAAAACAGATTTAAATTTTAATATGCTAATGTATATTGTGAAGTATTAGAAGGTAGATAAAATATTTGGGGCTTCTCAAACATACGTGACCACGATCTCCCCCCAAAGAAAGATTATCTTGAGGGACTGATACTTACTAAGAAATACTATTTTAGATACATGTTTATTACTTAGATTGAAAAGGAAAAATTAAATTCCTTTTAAAAAAACACTGTTCATTAAAAAATAGTTATGTAATTGTCTGATATTTCCCCCAGGTGCTTTCTTAGATTCCAGGCTATAAAGGACATATCTGCATTGTTAGGGCATCTAGTATTGGTTTTGATACGCTTCTCCACCTGGTCCCAGTCATATGTGAGCCACAGTCATGATGTAAATGGCAAGAATAGTGTCTGAAAGTAATGTTAAGACAGTCTGTGTGCTATTCTCCCAATTTGACCTTTTCTTTTTGCTCCTAGACCATTTGCTTTTTCCATTCTTTCAGATTTTCTGGGCCTTAGTAAAAGTTATTTAAGGCAGTTATTTAAATTTCCAATTTAAAAGATTATTTTAAATTGGAAATGCCTTTTCTTGATATTTTGAACCCCTATAAGTTTGGAGGGAGAAAACTTCTAACTGTAATTATAATTTTCACCTATCTTTTTAATTTCATTCTGAATGATTTTTCTCTTTTTCTACATATATATGTATATAGGACAGGGACCTGGGAGATGAGTATGGATGGAAGCAGGTGCATGGAGATGTATTTAGACCATCAAGTCACCCACTGATATTTTCCTCTCTCATTGGTTCTGGATGTCAGATATTTGCTGTGTCTCTCATTGTTATTATCGTTGCAATGATAGAAGATTTATATACAGAGTAAGTGCTTATACATAATTACTTTTTGTTGTTCTTGAATAGTTTTAATCATTGGAACCTTTGAAGGCCATCATAAGTAATTGCTTATTTCAATTACCTTAGAATTTAATTGGCATAAATGTCATTATTGCAGACAAATAATGAGCAATAATCTGCAGGTACAAGTATATTTATCTGATACATGCTGAAGTTTACTGAACATTTTTGTTGATTATAAAGGTTATGTTCCATCAGAGGTATGAGCAGAGTTACAGTGTGGAGCTGTTTGAAAAAGCAAATAGACATCTTTTTGAAAACTGAGTATTTAGTTAGATCTTCATAACAAGCACGTGGCTTTTACTGTTACTAGATTAGTACTTCACATTTACTTCCAAAACTGGGAGACTCTCTAGAACAGAAGAGAGCATTGTAAATAATAGTAAAAAGAGGGGTAGAGAAGGTACCTGAGGTTAGAAGAATAAATAGATGCCTTCTTATACTATCTTTACATGGTTTCTGGTACTTTTATTTATTTATTTTTGGGGACAAAACTGGTTGCAAGAAATTCTTGATCTGAGGTTTTGTATCATGAGAAAAAGTACATTTGCAAAGATCTCAAATCCCTGTTGAGTGGTTCTATAACCTTGTGCTCAGAGAATCATGACCTCAGAGAATCATGACCTCAGTGAAGCAAACACACTCTGAGCATGGGTTGCAGAGGGTATAAATCAGGCACTTCAGATGCTGCCCCATGAAGTTTGCAGTCAGAATGACACTTGTCTCCAGTTTTTTTAATATCTCTATTTCAGGTCATAATGCATTCTTTCTTACATATGTCTGGCATTTGCTGGACAAGCAATACATTGTTGCCAGAAAAATAGCTCTTTAGTTGTATATTAACTATACTACATTGTTGTTTATTCCACTAGACAGTAAGCTCTTAGAGAGCAAGGACTGGATTTTAACTTACCTTTGAATTCTCAATGTACTGCTTAAAGAACTTTGCATGTGGGAGGTGATCAGTGCTTGTTGAACTGAGGTGAATGTGTAGTAATCAACAAAGCTATTTCTCTGTAGTTTCTGTTGTATTTTTTTACTATAACCATTGCAGTTTGTTTATCAAATATGCTTTAAAATAATTAACCCAAACCTAAACTTCAGTGTCTTGATGGCCAGTTCATATTTTAGAATATATATTAGATGAGCTAAATCCCAAATATAAGAAAAGCATTTCAAATCTACCAAGAAGTCATGCTTTACGTTAACTAAATACTGGATTAAATTCATCACCACTGAATTGACACTGACTACAGTTACAGTATTATTAGGAGCTACTAGTGGGTAACCTCTCCTAGGAATCAAGGTTTTGTTTTGTTCCTTCTCAAATGTTAACGATACAATTTTAGCGATTCATTTTTTAATGCAGAAGCTCTTCTACTCACAGAGAAATAAGAACTCATATCTAATAGTGTTAGGAAAGACATGCATTGTTGTGTTAGTCTCATTATTATCAGTTGTTCTATATTGTGCTTATTTGAAGTGAACGTACTTAATTACTTATATAATTGCTAAAGCTGTATTATTTCTATTATGATATCAAAGGGACTGACATTATTGAGGTTTCATGTTAGGTGCTTTATGCACATTAGCTCCTTTAATCCTCACGTCAGCCCTGTGAAGAGACTGATTATTTTCATTCTACAGATTAGAAAGTTAAATCTCAGAAAGGTTAAATAATTTGACTGAGATCACACACCTATTAGTAAGGGGTGTGAGTACGCCTAGATTTGACCCTAGGTCCTCTTACTCCAAAACTTCTCTCTTAATTTGCTGTGCCATGGAAGTAAATAGACTTAGCAAAAATACAAAGTGGTGAGAATTAAAACTTCCACATAAAATTTGTGAGAATTCTCCAGAGTAGGAATGATTCTAAAAGATAAAAAGCAGATAATGTAACACATGAAAATGAGTTTGCCTCGGTGATGATCATAGCTATCAGAGAAGAGAAAAATATTTAGTTAGATAGAGGATCAGCATCAGTGTGATGCATGTTAGTGTGATGTAAACTCTTGAGAGGCATAGTGTTTGAAAAGGTGTGGGTAAGTCTGGTAAAATTTTGCTGCTTCCATTGCCTGAAAGTTTTGGTGCAGTGGTGTGGTGGCCAGTGTAGGGAAAGCTGCTTCTTAGATCTCCCTTCCCTTCAGTCCTGGAGAGGTGAACAGGGAGCACAGTTCTCTATGCCAGCAGATTTTTCAGTATAGATGAAAATGGTATATTTTGAATGGGAAATGCTTATAGAATATTTATGGATGAAGAGGTAATGTCTGACTTTTTAAAACCGCGACTGATACTCACTTCCACTTAGTTAGAAATGTCTCTGAGGACTGTGAGCTCAAATCCCTGGTAGTCATTTTGAGCTTTCAGTCAGATGAGGAGCTTTTTTGAACCCTCTGCTTATGTAAGACGTCTGGCTGGTATTAGACGAGTAGACTAAAAGCAGCCTTTCAGTTTTCAGTATTGTTAGACCTATGTCAGCTTCATACACCCTATTATAAACAGAAAATGGGTTGAATTTGTTAACGATATTCTGGAAGGAATAAGTTAGTACTTAACATTGTTTAACTAGGTTCTTGAAAAAAATGTGATTTTTAAAACTGATTAACTTTGAGACATATGATCTTTTTAAACATGGCAATGACAGTTTTTATATGTTAACATATTTATATTTAGCTATATATTGGTGACAATTAACTATTGCAATGTTTTAACTATTAAGATTATGTATGCATCCACTGTAAGAAACTGGGCATAGGTTTTTGCACAGAGGAGTGCTACATATTTCAGGTCTATATGATGTCTTTGTATTCTACATAGGTAGACAGTGGCATATAATAATTATTTATCCAGAAAGTGGTTAATTTATGAAAATTGTATATCCTCCCAGTGTACACATTAGTGTGATGTTCTTGTAAATTCTCTTTAAAAGAATATTCTTTAGCTCAAACTGACATGGTTATATCTTCTATCAATAGATAGAACTTCTGATCTTTTCTATACATAGAACTTATTTTACCTTTGTAGTTACAGTGAGTTGCATAATGGGTCTTTATTGTTAGTGGGTTTAGTTCCTATATATATTATAGGAACTGATACTGTCATTTATCATTTTAATACTTCTCTTTGCAGTTAGACATTTAAAATTTTTTTCTCTATTTTTATTCACCGGGAGGATTGGTTGGTATTCCCTAGATAACATTCTTACAAGGGGAGGTTAGAAATTGTTGATCTGAGTTAATGTTGCTTTGTAGATCTATGGATTTTTAAAAAATCATTTTTAACAGCATGAGGGTAACTAAGTAGGAAAAGTCTCAGTGTATACCATTTCAAGTAATAGCACTTATATAACATAATTTACATTATATTTCTATCAGCAGGCAAGAATCTTAAGCAGTTAAATTATAAAGAGGAGTATTCTAATTATTTTTCTTAGCAGATGAATATCTTTTCCATATGATGTGATTGGTTCACAGGGTTGCAAAACAATTTTAAATGCCAGCTTCTAACATTTTTGCCAGAGAAATGTGGAATATTTATTTAGAATATATTATGAAATTTAACTGCAGATTTTTTAAAAATTAGGATCAGCTTGTATCATTTATGTGCAATTTTAAATTCACTAGGCAACCATTTGAGGTACTTTGAAGCCAAGGATGATATTTTTATGTTCCTATTAAATTTATCTTTGAACTTAAACTGATATTAATGTGGTAAACTGTATGATATGTTCTTTAAAGTGTTGGTTTTAATTTATTTTTTTTTTCTCGCCTTTTAGGAGGGGATCAATGCTCAGTACAGCCATATTTGTCTATGCTGCTACTTCTCCAGTGAATGGTTATTTTGGAGGAAGTCTGTATGCTAGACAAGGAGGTAACTTATGAGTTACCACTTTGTATTTTAATTATAGATGTTAATATTTTACTGTGAGGTATTTGGAATTTAAAATAGGCATTATAGCCATTGTAAAATCCATGTTATCCCATTTCACATAATCTCCACTAAACCTGTTACGTGTTCTCTCTTGCTTTTATGGAGCTCCTTGCATTTTATTTTCTAAAATTGTGAATAATTAATAGATTATCTCCATTGTCCACTGTGATTTAGCCCTAAGGAACATGTAGTGTATATAAGTTATTGATATTGTTTTGCTTTGTGGTGCCTAGATTCTTAGATGTGCCCTATGGGAGGCCTCCACATACTGTGTATAGCTTTACAGTTGACTATAACACCATATAATATTTTATGGCTTAATGGATAAAGTGTCTAAATAGTGGAAGGAGAATAGGAGAGCTCTTTACTTCCATGGAGTCTTAAATATTTGTCAAAGGACCCTGCACAAAGATTTCTGTTATTCTGTGTCATAATCTTTTATTAATAGCACTTCATTTAAATATCCCCTTGCTTTTTTACTGTTGTGACCTGGAAATGATAGGGGATGCATGGATGATACAGAGGTGCTTCTTTAGTGTTTATTTCTTTGATGGCAGGCAAGGGTCTTAAAGTTCTTTGTTTTCCCTGTGACTGTCTAGGGTCAAAAAAGCCCTGAAAGAAGTAGATTTGCATATTTATGTTATGAATGAAGGGTTGTTCAAAGATCTTAAAATCATATTCCTAAGGATAGAGACTTTTTAATATGATTTTTCTCAGCCCATACTAAGCAATGTGAGCATTAGGGATTCTGTCTTCTTTTTTTTTTTTTTAATATATTTTTTCATTGTTAGACTTACTGGGGTGACATTGATTAGCAAGAATTACATAGGTTCCAGGTGTACAGTTCTATAGTGCATTGTCTATTTGTTGCATTATATGTTCACCACCCAATGTGAGTTCTTTTTCCATTTATTTGGCTCCCCTTCCCTGTTCTCCCACCTGCTCCCTCTTCTTCCATCCCCTTCCTCTTCTCCCACCCGCTTTCCCCAGCCCCCAGGTAACCACTAAACTATTGTCTGTTTTCTTTTACTAGACTAGGCTTACAGGTTATAGGGGCTTAGAGCATAGGATCATTTAAAACTCCCCCAGGATATCCTAGTTCCTTTTTTTTTTTTTTTTTAATTGGTCCTACTAGACTTAATATGGTCTGTACCTTAGTATAGGTAATTCTTTGGATTGCCTGAGGGAGATTCATTGTGTATTTCTGACTAGGTTAGTCAGGCATGCTGTCTCTACATACTACCTCCATACGAGAAAATGAGTCTGTTGTACAGGTTTTCCCTGCTAAGGAAATAAGGCTGCCTAAGGCAACTTCTACTCTGAATTTGACATATTTAGACTGAGAATTTTACACTATAACCCCCTAGAAAGTTCTCCCCAGCAGAAAAAGATTTATTTAAACAGAAAATTTATTCCTGCTTGGACATAAATTTGCTTTTTGTCTCATGGCAAGTTAAAAACACCCAGCTAAACTTAACTACACTTAAGCTTGAAAGCTGACAGAGTACAGACTCAAGCCCTTAGGAGTATCAGATCTTACCAAGTATAATCTAAAGGTTATTGTCTGATTGACACTGCCCTGAGGAAGTCTGATCATGTCCCAATATTTTGTCTGAATGATCCCTAAAAACCAGGTTAATTTAGAGGTCAGCCCCTAGAATCAAGCATTTTTCAAATTATCTCAGGATTTGAACTATAATGAAGCTCAAGGTTTTCGTGCACCAGATAATGCTCCAGACCCAGTCTGAAGCCAAGGGTACCCTGGAACATGACCAGAGTCTCCCAGGTTGTGAGGAGAGGTAGGAAGCAGTGCAGGTGCCTGGGATACTAGTTGTACCCAGTGGAATGTGCATGGGATTCTTTTTGACTGTTAAGAGGGAAAGGGAGAAATAGAGTTGAATATAGAAATTATTAATACTTGCCTGAATCTGAGAAGATAATGGAAAGTTCAGGAAAAGTGAGTGCTGGGAAAGAGTTGGAAAAATAGAAGAAATGATACATAACTTTAATTAGTTGCCACCCTTTTTGTGTTGTTCAAATGCTGGGTATTAGTTTGAAAAGGAGGGATTCTTGAAACTTACCCAAGAAAGAAATTAAATAAAAGAATAAAGTTCAGGGAGTTCCCTGGTGGTATAGTGACTAAGGCTTTGGCACTGTCAGCGCTGCGGCCTGGGTTTGATTCCCAGTCAGGGAACTACCCACATACAAAAAAAAAAAAAAAGAATAAAGTTCAGGTTCAAGGAGTTTTTCTAAAGAATTTGGGGTAGTAATTCTATGAGACAGATATTTAAAAAGAGCTTTATGTAGAAAACAACATAAGGTAGGTAGGTTATTGCTTGTTTTTCCTTATAGCACTTTCTGTTTGGGTCTCTATTGCCAGTGGTTATAGGGTTGAATTTTAATAGTGATCCTAGTGAATTTTAATAGTGCAGTCTGTTCTTAGGTGGCATGAAGATTCTTCCCCGGCAGTGCTTCAGAAAGATAGCTCCTTGGTGCGCTCCTGGCCACTATGAACATTTTTTAAAAATTTTTTTCCGGGAGGGACGGGTAGTTCCCTGGCTGGGAATTGAACCCAGGCCGCGGCATTGAGAGCACTGAAGCCTAGCCACTGCACCACCAGGGAACCCCCTTAAAATATCTTATTACATAGTTTCACAATATAGAATTTGGGCAATACAAAAGATACAAAGAAATAGTAAAACTTATAAATCTGTAGTTCTAATTGCTGTAGAGAGAGCTTATGAAGCACATTGCGTTGATTTTTTTCCTTTTGAAACATGTAAGTAAATATAAATATATTTATAATCACAAATGGAGAGCTAAGAATAAATTTAGGGATCATTTAACCCAGGGGGTTTTAAATTTTTTTTTTTTTTAAAGCACTGGACTCCTCTTTGCGAATGGAACTTCCATGAAATTTCAGTGTGTGAAACTGTTAAAATGGAATTGTTCTGGTTGAAGCAGCATTAGGGGAACTGAGCTGTTCTTTCACCAGTGACTTTATGGGCACTTCCAAGAAGCTTCCGTGCAATAGTTTGAAAACACATATCTAGGCCAACTTGTAGCCCAGAAAGATTGAGTGGCTTATCAAAGTTCATGGCAGCTCATTGGCAGAATCAGGACAAAACATCAGAGTATTTTACTATAGTTTATTGCTTTTTTCCAATATACCCACTTCAAAAGCTCTATTTCCATTTTCTTTACATATTCTTGAATAGCTGGACTGTCTTCATTTCTTGTTTTGAAATAGTTACTAAGATATCAAATGTCAAGTTCTTTACATTAAATTTTAAATAGTTTGGTACTAAATAATCAACTTTTAAACATTAATATATGCCTGTATGTCTGTATCTCTGATTTTCATAGTTTCCCTTCTCTTCCAGGAAGGAGATGGATAAAGCAGATGTTTATTGGGGCATTCCTTATCCCAGCTATGGTGTGTGGCACTGCTTTCTTTATTAATTTTATAGCCATTTATTACCATGCTTCAAGAGCCATTCCTTTTGGAACAATGGTAAGTTGCTTGAATCTTACCTTTAAATTGGAAAAGTATAAGCGTTCTAATATAAGATCTACTGTTTCTCCAAAGTACTTCTTATTAAGAATTTTGGTAATTGCATCCAGTCTCTACCCAGTGCTAGAAAGTTAGGTGAAGAAGGAAGTTCTTGTTATTCTCCATGTAATTTTGGTTAAGTTTAAGCCCACAGTGGCCCTTTTTTTCTTGATTCTGGGAGCCAGTAAATTGAAAGTTTGACTTTTAAGTATGACAGAAGAGAACCCTATACTTTTTATCAGAGATGGGCAAAACTGGTGAATATTTTTTAGAGAAAGACTAATGACACATCAAGAAACACGCATATTTTAAAGTGATAGAAGAGGACAGTGGTATGAAGTGAAGCTTCTCCTTAACACGTTTCCCCCCTCAGGAACCATGTACTGTTTTTAGAATTTCTTTAAGCATTTGTTAATGTTGGTAATATATATATAGCCATCGATATTAAAATCCTTTCACATATCTTCAAAGTCACAGACTTTGAAATGTTTTGGGTTATCATATTTTAAAACTAAAACACAGATGTACCGGTGCTTCACAGAGTTAATCCACAGTCAGCTGTGGATTAATGTGTTAATTTTTTACTATTAATAGAAATAAAATTTTAGACTTGGAGTAGACTTTAGCCTTGATATACACTTGCACTTGTGTACACACGCACACACACATACAAGTATATAAGTTGCAGGGTGGTTACTGCTTTTTAGAGAGACTAAATAAGTTGGCCAAGGTCATAGAGATAGGTAGCGGTAGAGATTCATCTGGATCCCTTATCTCTCTCTGAATTTTAATCTTGTTTTGTTTTCTTTTTATTATATGGGAGTTATCAAATAATGTCACAGAAATTCTAGATGATTTTTGTTGTTTTACAGTCCAGGCCAGGTTTTTTAAGGACATACTTGCGTATTTGTACTAAGTCTTTAATACTTTCCAGTTAGGAATATTTTTGAAAATTCTTCAAAATTGAAAAAAAAAATTTTTTTGCAAGCCAAAGTAAGTGATAATGTTTAGGAAAGGTTAAAGTAATTAATTATATTCAGGACTGGAAAAGAATTTGCTTCATAGTAGTTCCAGGCCATCATAAAGTATATGTAGAGAGTCAGGTTACTTCTTAAAGATGACTTGCTGAATTAATTATTTTCAAGTTCTTTAAAAATTAAAATTTTGATATAATTTTCCTCATAAAGTTTTGGATTTGACATAAAAATTATATTTCAGAGTTGCTTTGTTTCACTAACTCTGTAAATTTTACAGTACTTGGTAAATGGGATTTTAAATGTTAATATTCAATGTAATTTACCCTTAGATAAATTAGTAATTGCTGTGAGGGCTGTCCGAAAAAGTCCAGCCATAAATGCCTCTGTTTTTCATAATACATTGGTGGATACTTTCCGACAGCCCTTGTAACTATCAGAATACAGTATCAAACTCTGTGCTGAGCAGACAAGGTTTATAAAATTGATTTTTGGTGTGTAAAAGATTGGCTGTTGGTGCTTAGTAGGCTCATCATGTTCTTAATTTGTATTCTCATTTGGAATGAAGGAATGCTGAGTGAAGGGCATTCCATTGGCCTCAAGTTTTTGTCAGGTGTGTTGTCTAACATTTTCTTTCTCCTTTTAAGAGTGTCAAAATTTATTTAGAATGTGAAATTGAAGAACTTGAGGTAAATGCTGGGATGTAGCTATTCTTTAAGTGTTTTAATGACTTAAATTTGTATTTTTAGTTGTTTGACTTACTGACATTATGAGAGAAATGGTGATATATTTCCATAAACACATCATTCTTAACCCTGTGTACATATTAGAATCACTTGGGAATTTAAAAAATTTCAGTGCCCAGGGCTTTATCCCAAGCCAGTTTACCTGTCCTGCTCTAAACTCAGTCTCTAGTGTTTACTTCATTATAGTTCCCAGCATCTGGGGATGAATGTGACAGTAGATGTGCTGCCGAAGCGAGCACTGAACCTGACAACTGGAAGGTTCCCAAATTACATGTATTTGAGAAGCTGGATGCCCCTACTTAACTAAATACTCTAGTTTGAAACTCAGTATCTTCACATCATTCCATAAACTCTTCCTCAGGCCTTACATCTTTCTGTCCCTCTTTTTTTTTTTTTTTTTTTTTTTTAATCTCTTGGGTATTGAGTCCTGTCTCTGGGTAATTTTGGCTCTAGTTCTCTGTTTTCTTAGAGATTCTGCAACTGAGGCCTTAATCCAACCTTAGTAAAAATGACTTCAGGCCTCTGCCTTGTACTACAGAGGCACCAGAGCAGTAGGGATTTTGCCTACTTGGGATCTTTGTTAGAATACTGCTATTAACCACTAGGACTAGCTTAAGATAAGATTGAAAGTGGTTGAAGTTTGTGTTTGGACCTCAACTTCTCTGCTTATGTGTACCGAATTACACATGAAAGCCATTAAATTCATGCCAGATTAAACTTGTTGAATATTAGTCAATTTTAGCAGGTTAATAAAGATAAAAGAAACAAAGGTAGAGAGGGTGGTGGTGATAATCTCAGATAATGTCTAGTGTCCCAGGTTTAAGGCACAGTACCTAGAGTCAAGAGAGTATTATCACAAGAAGACGTAAGAGAGCATTTAAATGAAATTTAGGGTCAAAGACTATACAAAGATGAACAGATTTGTTGCTCTGAAGTTGGAGTGTTCTGGCAGAGGTACTGTAAAGAATGGGAGAAAGTGTACTTGAAATTTGATTGATCCTGGGAAGCTAAATCCTTTTTTTTTTTTTTCCTTTGGGTGAGTGGGGTGAGATTTGTTCAAGAATGATTTAGGTATAATACCCAGAGTTTTTGATCCTGTGAGAGTTTCTTGGGAATGAGGAAGAGTTTGCCAAGATGAAGTCTTTTGTGGGCTGTAAATCTCAGATTCTAAATGTGATATTGTAGGCTTTCAGGGGACAAAGGAACCATGTTGCAGAGTTTTAAAACTCACAGAGGTAAGGTAGCATAAAAACAAATTAAGTATCATTCAGTTCAGCATGCACTGACAAAACTTGACTTAATGGTTTTTGTCTCTCAGTGGGTAGAATACGTGATAAAGAAGCCAAAGGGGTCATGGTCATGTATTTGTCATCTCAAGGTCTGTTTTAGCTTGGGAGGGGAATCTTTAACATCATCAGAAATAATGCCCTAGGTTTTAGGAAATCAGATTTCACAATTATTTAAGGAAATACTCTCTCGTGACCTAAGTTTTGGGCCATAACTGGGAAAATGATTTGAGAAATGGAGGGCCTCAAAAATGAAACTCATGATATATAATCAGAAATTACTGCAGGGAGAAGAAAACCCAGAGACCAAGATTGATGGGTAAGCACTATTTTGTGATCTCTTAAAGATGGTGACAAGAGTACACTATACTCAAGTGTAAAAGAATAATAAAGAGCTATGAAAATAATGTTAGAGAAACGCTTATTACCTAACCTAAACTGTTGACAAATGCTCTGGCAAACAAAAGGGGTTTTTAAAGTTATTTTCATAGCAAGATCAAAGGCTCATTACATCAATGACATAACAGTAAAAGAAGAATGACTCTATGCCATTCTTCTTTTTTTCATCAAATAAAATAACCTTCAAACAAGAACATATAAGAGGAAAAATAATCCCTGTTAAGAGGAAAGTGAAGCCTAAGGTAGGTAAGGGAATTGATTATCCAGGAATAATCCACCCACCTTAGCTGAAAGTCTTGTCGCTCATATAAATGATCTTTTAGAAATACTGAGAGATCATGCTGGTAAGTAAGGTTGAAGTAATCGTACGAGAGCAGAGATGCTGTGAAACTGGACATAGGCAAATTTACTGCTCCAGAAGGTAAGGAAGAAAGTGCGTTCTGCCTTACAAAATGTGAACTGGATGTTGATGAGGCACAAGATTTTAGAATGTATTACTAAAATTTATTTTTTAAATTACAGGAATTAATGAACATTAGGGACCATTATGGATTTATTAAAGCAAAAATGCTAGAACTATTTCATTTCCCCTTTTTAGTAGGTTTTAGTAGGCTGGAAGAACAAAGGAGTATAGATAAACTATTACATCTTCTTGGACAAGATGGAGAAACGTGGGTGGAATAGTATAGCCAGGTGGTATCTAATTATAGAATTAAAGTATTGGGATGATATGACCCATAATATTCTTGACTTTGACCTGTTCAAATAGTTGTTAATTACTTTGTATAAAGGCATAGTGATTTGATGATTAAATTGTAAAAGGACATGAGACCAGGGAGGAAACCAGTAATATGGAATGATGAAGACAGTAAAACAATCTCAGCTGACTGAAATGATGTGACAAATCTAACAAGATAAATTACAATAAGAACATATATTTGCATAGCACTTTGTAGCTTACAAAGCACTCGGTAGCCCTTCAGTGGGTTTCAGAAGAACCTGGAGAGGTAGTGGTGTGCATCATGCCAGTTTTACAGAGCATAAAACCAGGACTCTTATGTAGTAATTGACTCAAAATCACATTTTTTCTGTTGTGCAGGTGGGTGGTGATGATGGTTTTTTGGTTTTTTTTTTAATCTTTTTTCTTTCCTTCCCTTCTACCAAAAGGGATTCTAGCTTTATTCTGAGTGTTGGCTAGTGTTTGGAGAATGTTTTATGCCTTTTTTTTTTTGTCTGTATATTTTGTCTCTATGTGTTGAGGTATAATTAATACTTGGTTAACTGTGTATATTTAAAGTATACAGTTTGGTCAGTTTGATTTATGCATGTATTTGGGAAACCATCACCACAATAGGAAAAAGATGGTAGAAGTTCCATTGTGTACCTTTGTAATGAATTCATTTCTTTTTGCCTCTTCCTTCCCTCCCCCATTCTGCTCTGTCGTTATAGGTTAGTTTGCATTACCTAGAATTTCATATAAGTAGAATCACATAGTATGTTCCTTTTTGTCTTTTTTCATTTGGAAAATTATTTTAAAGTTTACTGATGTTGTTTCATGTATTAATAGTTCCTTTGTGTTGCTCAGTAGTATTCTGTTGCATAGATGTACCACAATTTGTTTATCTGTTTGCCCAGTAAATGTACATTTGGGTTGTTTCCAGTTTTTGGCTATTACAAATCAACCTGCTATTGGATAAAAAAACAAAAAAACAAAAAGCTTCTCTTGGATAAAAAAAAAAAACTATACTGGAATGACTGAGTAATATGATAGTTTAACTTTTCAAGAAACTGCCAAATTTTTCTAAAGTGGTGTTGCCATTTTACTTTCCCACTAGCACTGTGTATGAGTTCCAGTTGCTCCACATCATCTCTACCACTTGATATGGCCAGTCTTTTTAATATTAGTTATTCTAGTGGATATGTACTGGTATCTCATTGTGGGTTTAATTTGCATATCCCTAATGACTAATGATGAAGATACTTTTGTGTACTTACTTGCCATCCATATACTCGTATATTCTTTGATGGATGTTAAAATCTTGCCAATAAGTTAATAGGTTGTCTCGTTAAGTAGTAAAAGTTCTTTATTATATGAGGGATATCTGGAAAGATTCTAGCTATAAATGCCTGTATTTTTCATATTTCATGCCTGGATACTTTCTGGACAGCCCTTGTATATTGTAGATGCAAATCCTTTGTCTTATACATATTTTGCAAGTGTATTCTCATTTTATGGCTTGTCTTTCCATTCTCTTCAAAATAACTTTTGAAAAACAAGTTATTAATTTTGAGGTCTGTCTGATTTATTGATTCTTTTCTTTTATATTTGTACTTTTTTGTCCTATTTAAGAAATCTTTTGCCAAACCAAAGATCAGTAAGCTTTCCTTGTATATTTTCATCTAAGAATTTTATAGTTTTAGCTTTTAAATATAGGTCTATGATCCATTTTTGGCTAATTTTGTATAATGTGTAAGTTAAAGGTCAAGGGGTTTTATTTCTTTTGCTTATGGCTATTCAGTTGTCACAACATCATTTGTTGAAAAGGTGATCTTTTCTCCACTGAATTGCCTTAGCACTTTTGTTGATAAATCAGTTGAACATGTATTTGTGGATATATTTCTGTAATTTTATTTTCTATTTCATTGGTCTTGTTTGTATGCCACTACTACACTGTTGTGATTACTGTAGCTTTACAGTTGTAAGTTTTGAAATCAGTTCTCTTTCAGAGTTGTTTTGGCTTTTTTAGGTTCTTTATTGCATTTTCATATGAAGTTTAAAATCATCTTGTCAGTTTCTACAAAAAGCCTGCTAGAATTTAGTTTGGAATTGCATTGAATCTATAGATCAATTTGGGAAGAATTTACATCTTAACAATATTGAGTCTTTTGATTAATGAACACAACTTCTCTGTAATGTTTAATAGATTTTAGTGTTTAGGTTTTGTATATTGGTTGTTGACTTCTAAGTATTTTATGCTTTTTGTAAATGGTATTTCTAAAATTTCAAATTCTGATTGTTGCTAGTATATAGAAAAACAATTGATTTTTGTATATTGGTCTTGCAACTTTGTTAAACTAATTTATTCTAATTTCTTTTTTGTAGATTCTTAAAGAGGTTTTACATAAATTATGTTGTCTGTGAATAAAAATACTTTTACTTCTGCCTTTCCAATCAATATGTCTTTCGTTTCTTTTTCTTGCTTTATTGCACTGGCTAGAACTTCCATACAGTGTTGAATAGAAGTGGTGAGAGCATACACCCTTGACTTACAGTTTTAGGGAGAAAGCGTTTAGTCTTGTGTCCTCAAGTAAAATGTTAGCCGTAGTTTCCTTGTAGATGTGCTTCATCAAATTGATGAAATTCCCTTTTAATCCTAGTTTGCTGAGAATTTTTTTGTTTTGTTTTGCTTTTTTTGGTGAATGGAGGTTGGATCTTGTAATGGCTTTTCTACATCTTTTGAGATCTATGATTTTTCTTTTTTTAGTCTGAGGATGTAGTGAATTGTATTGATTGCTTTTTGATCTTAATCCACTCTTGTATTCCTTTGATAAACCTCAATTTGTTATGACATATTATCCATTTTATATAATGCTGGGTTTTATTTGCTAAAGTTTGTTGTTTTTAATTCTACATTTATGAGAGACAGTGATCTGTAATTTTCTTATAATGTCTTTTCTTCTGCTATGGTATCAGGATAATGCTAGCTTCAGCCACTATAGAAAAACAGTGTGGAGGTTCCTCAAAAAATTAAAAATAGCATTACCATTATCATCTAGCAATTCCACTTCTGGGTACTTATCCAAAGAAAATGAAAACATAGAATAAGTTTTTAACTTCAAATCCAGTGTTTCTTCCATTTTAGTATTGAAGAGGCCCGAGAAACAGAATGAGAGTTATTTATTAGCATCTTGAAAATACCTGATAAAAGAGATAAGCTTCTCTCAGGCATTTATGTTTAGGTTGGTGATGCCTTGATTATTAGGTACCATTGTCAAAATACTTAAATTGAAGCTAAGTCATTTTTATATAGCTATAAAGTCATAAAATATATGAGCTATAAAAGAATGATAAAATTGTCTATTCTAAGCAGTAGTCAAAGAAATGCATAAACATAATGGCTGACAAGATGATATATTCCCTGAGAATGACCTTACCTATAAGTGATTACTCTCTATCACCCTAAATAAAATTTATATCCTTTAGCATTCTAAAACACACGCAATTTAGCTTGCTTTTTCTTTTTTCTTCCTACTCACGCTGTCAATTTCCTGAAAGGCCAGTCTGGAAGCAAAGATAGAATAAGTCATAGCCACATTCTTGGTTCATGACTGAGATTGAGAAGAATTGTACATCTGTGGGGTATTTAGTACTGACAGGCAGTACTTGGTTCTAACTCGTTCTTTCTTATACATAGGGGAGGTCCTCAACCTAAAGTAAGTCTTTCCTCTCCCCACTGCCTTTTTTCACTCTCCATTGGTCTGTGAATAGTGACTAGGAGGTTAGGGGAGAGGGTTATATGAGTTTGAGTTCTAGGGTTTTCACCAGTGTATTAGACTAACTATATTTTAATTGTTAGCTGCTAAATTTAATTTTAAAATGAAACCTTAAGGCGGAAGCAGAAGGTAGAAAACAGATATAAGCAAGATTCTATTAGTATAAATAAATTTTGCAAATTCAATATTTTAACATTCTAAATACATGAGAGCAATAAAGTTGTGATGAATACAGATCTAATATCAGGGGGTGTATGTAAGTAACAGTTCAATACTATCTTGTTCAGTAACCAATTTATATGTTGAATATCAGTATTGAGAAAAATCCTGACATCATGGATTATTTAGTTCCATGTGACTTTGTTTTTAACAGCTTGCCTTGCAATCTCAGAATATTCTTCAAGTAGACTCATCCAGAACTTGAACATAAAGGAGTAGAAAATTGGTTTCACAGTTTCATCAGCAGGAGTTTCTAGCAAACTGCTCACGTTTTTTAAAATCATGTATAAAAAAGTCAGATGAGAAAAAGGGAAAAAAAATAAATGCTCAACAGTTGATAATGTCTTGATGAAGCTATTTATAGGTTCTGTTACTGACTGTTCTTATGTTTTGAATGAGCACATATGGCAAAATGTGCCCTTATTTCACCTGCCACTTACTTGTCTTTCACACACATGTATTGTAGTGCATTTGTTGTACAACTTTTAGTGAGCAAATACGTGTAGGCCTGAATTGGGTTGTGGGGAAGGAATGGAGAACAAAAGATCAGTGTGGCATTAGAAACCTTCCTAATCAATGACATATTTACAGGAAGTCCAAATATATATACAGAAATAGCAGGAAAAACTTTATTGTAAGGTTTTGCATGAAAACAAGTTAACCTGTGTTAATCTCCACTGTGTTAATATTTGATACAGAATTAATTTGAGTCTATATATATTTTTATTAAACTTAAATATTTTTTAAAAGAATTTGTTTTCAAAAGAGTATTCAAAGCAAATGCTTACGGAATTCCTGAAACTCTTCAGCAGGACCTGAGGGTTCTGTGGGACAGTTTAAAAACCACTCTAGTGATGACGTCATTCCACATAGGAATGTTTTCTTTAGCTCTCTTCAGTTCTTACTCTAATTTCGAAATTAGAGTTTTGGTAAATTAATGGGAAAATGCACAGGCCTCTATTACAATGTGTTAACATTAATGAGTCTTACGTACTTTATGAAAGTAAATTAATAATTAAGAAAGAAATCTATAGCAAAAATTGAGACAGAATTCACCCCCTCAATATGTATGAGACATATGTATTATATAATTCAAAATAGGTTCTGATACTTAGAATATCTTAACCCTACCAGACCTCTACCGATTTTTCGCTAATTTCCGAATCTGCCGCTAGACCGAGCTCTACCTAATTTTCGGTACTTTGCCTAGTACTTGAAAGTTCCATCTTATTCTAACCACTTGTTTGCTTGTAACTAACATTTTTCTATATCATGTTGGTTTTCTCTCTTTAATGCTCAGGAGCCCAGGTATAGGGGACAGTTAGGTTCAGGGCCTCAGGCCTGGTAGGGTTAAAAACACCTGTTTATTTTTCATGTTTCACATGTTTTTGTTGTATGAGCATAAACTCATATATTAATAGGTCCAAACTGAGACACCAATAATTTTGAGTTCCTAAGTCTGATCTTCAAAATAAAATTCCCGAACTCTCTTAACTCTCATTGATTTATATCTGAAAGGAAGATGATGATACAGCTTTTGGCTTGTTTAGTAAACACACATGGATGTATAATAAAGATGTAAAATTTTCACTAATGTTGCTTCAAAATAAATTTTTCTCATGCAGTCACTGGATTTCTACCCTACACCTCTTCATTCTTCTTAGTTTCTTCACAATTTTCATTCAACTTTTCTCTCACTTTAATTTCTATTTATTAGAACCCCAAAATGTATAATTGAATGAATCAGTCCTACTTCATTTTATAGAAATTCAGAATGAAATGATCTTACCCAGATGCAGGCTAGAAAAGAGCTGAAGTATGTGTCCTTGTGTACCCAGATTTATATAAAGAAGAAAAGTCACAAAATAAATATTTTCCTAACAGACCACTTGGTTCTTAGAATCTCAACATGGTCTTCCATATAACGTTAGACTTTTAATTACTAATAGACAGAAAAATACTCATATTATCTTAGTAATAACACATATCTAATAACAGAGCTATGCTTCTATGGTTAAGATCCTAAGGCAGTGTAGAATAGAAACAAACATGGTTTTTCGGACAGGCAGATCTGAATGGAAATTTTAGTCTTGCTACCTGCTAGCTGTGTGATCACAGGAACTTACTAGCCTTTCTAAGTCTCATTTTCTTCATCTGTAAAGTAGTGAAGTAACATATATAAAACTTAGAAGGAGCTCAATAAGTTGGTTATAACGTGGAAAGATAAAGGATATGTCAAAAGCATGGTAGCTGAAAGTGAAAAAAAAAAGGAAAAAGGACTATAGAAGAGAAATATGGAAGAATAGGAAAAATGGGCAGCGAAAGTAGATAGGAAATGCTTATTGTATTTAGTTCAGTTAAATATTTTAAAGCACATATTTTCATTAGTATATATCTTACACAATTTTAACCTATGTTGAACATAAACATTTTCTTTTGTGATCAAATTGTGTTTAAATTTTTAAGTGTCCCTTTAATTTATTTTTTTAATGTTACTGTTTTGAGTAATCACACAATCTTAATTTAATTTACAGGTGGCCGTTTGTTGCATCTGTTTTTTTGTTATTCTTCCTCTAAATCTTGTTGGTACAATACTTGGCCGGAATCTTTCAGGTCAGCCCAACTTCCCTTGTCGTGTCAATGCTGTGCCTCGTCCCATACCGGAGAAAAAATGGTAAAGAGAATGCTAAATCTTATGTGATTGTTGCTCACAATATAGAAGTTCTTAAGGCTGTTATGTATATGTAAGTTTTAGAATTGGCATGTATTTATAAGAATGACTGTCTTAAAGTTGAACTTAAGGATTTGTCTTTTACCTTTTTCCTTCAATGTATATTGTAGGAGGTAGTAATAAACTATATCCTTATTTCACTTCCTGAATATTGGTGCCATTTACAGTAAGTCTAGTGCTTTGATAAGCACACTAGTGTGTAGCGGTAGGTGAGTACTAAAGCTGCAACAGTTTTATAATTGCAGCCTATAGGCCAAATTTGACCAGCTGCTGTTTTTGTAAGAAAAGGTTTTTTTGGAACATAGCCATACCTATATTGTCTACGACCGCTTTTACAGTGCAGCACCAGAGTTCAGAAGTTATATCAGAAACCATATCACTTGCAAAACCTGAAAGCCTTACTATCTGAACCTTTACAGAAAAAATTTGCCAACCTCTCATTTATAATTTTATTTTTCTTTCTGGATAGTTTATTATTCTAAACAATATTGACACATTTATAGCCATATTTATCATACCAGTTGAGAGATGGACTAGGATTGAGACCAGTTGTAATTTACTGATTTACGTTGTTTATCTTCATTTCTGGGATAGTATAGAACAGCAGTTCTCAACCTGTCGGTTGCAACCCCTTTGGGAGTTGAACGACCCTTTTACGGTTCGCCTAAGACCATCGGAAAACACATATCAGATATTTACATTACGATTCATAACAGTAGCAAAATTGCAGTTATGAAGTAGCAACGAAAATAATTTTATGGGAGTCACCACAATATGAGGAACTGTATTGAAGGGTCGCGGCATTAGGAAGGTTCAGAACCACTGGTATAGAATGTCATACATTCTGTCACATTTTATGCACAAGTGTATTCTTGATGACTTTTTATAATTCAAGACTAATCCGGACAAAGGATGACAAGTGTTTCTACTTAACAGATGAACAGATTCTCCTATTGCAATAGTATAAACATAGTTTATAATTTATTTAATGAGTTAGCTTTGAAATTATGATTCTTGATGGATTTTTAATTTGAGATGATTTGTATTTTTTCAGATTTGGGACAAAATGAGATGTCATAAATATGTTTATATTTCGAATTCTTGTAATTCAGAATGTGAACTCAGTGCATATATATTTATATATATTTAGCCTCTAAAATTAGTAAATTCAATATTACCTTTAATTATATAATATTAAATTTAATATTTACTAAATTGATTTATGCTAGTCTGCATTCTTTGTTTTCCTAATTCTTACTAGCAGATATAAATAGAACAATGTTACTGTACATTTATTACATTTCCCATCTCATAAGAATAGCTGTATAATTGACTCTACATGTTCATAATAAGGGATATACATTGAAAAATCTCTGTTCCTAGATATTTTACCACATTATAAATATAGCGTATGTTCATGTACTTACTTATTATACAAACAATCTCTTGCATACTTGGAGGTATGTAGACATATATAGAAATGGAGGATGAATAAAACAGCCCCTAGAGTTTAAAGCAGAACGATCTATTCTATTCTTAGAAGTTGTCTATGTTCTCTTTTTCTTAGATTGGTCATATGAGAATTTCCTAGTTTTTTAAACTCAATTAACTTTTCAAATTATATTGGTAAGGTCTATCGATATCCTCATGTTCACCCATTGTTGGGGATGGATGATAAGTTTAAAGGAAGCGTATATAGTCAGATTACAGAAGTTCCTCTAGATCACTCGAGTTAGTGAAGGAGAGGAAGGAACAACATATGACCTTGCCAATCATGGATCCCATTTAGGTGTAGGAAGGCTTGTGTGTGTCTTTATTTTCTTTATATAGTCACATGGGAACCAAAAATCTGGATATTAGATCTAGCTCTCACTGACTCTGTCATCTTGGGCAGATCATTTTTAACCTCTGTGGGTCTTAATCTTCTATAAAATGAAGAAAGACGTCTAAATTAAATGATTTTAAAGTTTTTATTTGCAGCTCTCAAATTCTTTGACTTTCCTCTCAGTTTTTTAGTTTGTTCATTCAAGAGATGTTAGTGTAGTACCTTTTATGTGCCAGACACTGTGCTGGACACTGGAAATACCTAGGTAAATCTCTAGCTTCTGCCTGCCAGGGATTATATTCCAGTAAATATAAACTGGAGTATATATAAGGGCTGTCAAAAAATCCAGCCATGGGGAGTTCCCTGGTGGTGTAGTGGCTAGGCTTTGGTGCTCTCAATGCTACAGCCTTGGTTCGATTCCCAGGCAGGGAGCTACCAAAAAAAAAAAAAAATCCAGCCATAAATGTCTCTATTTTTCATATTACATGGCTGGATACTTTTTGGACACCCCTCGTTATGTCTGTAATTACACAGTACAATGTAGTGTGCTAAGTACTGTGATCGAGTTATGTTCAAAGGGCAGTGGAAGAACAGGGCTAGGACTCACCTCCTGGGAGACTAACAGAAGACTTTTTGGGGAGAACACATGAGCTGATGCTTGCAGAAGTATGAGACAAGAGAAGGCATTCCAGGTAGAGAATTATCAATCGTAAGTCGTAGTAAGTGTTTGTTGAGTGAATGATTGAGGTTTGAGTTTTATTTTTTTTATTCTTTGGCTCCATTATATCTCAGAACTCAAAATAACCTTAATTGTATAATTCATAAGAAAAGGAATTACTGAAGCAAAGAAATGACAAGGTCAAAGATTGGGAAACATTATTTCAGATAGGAGTCTCAAGACTTTCTTTCCCTATGGCTTTCTGTAAGTGAATGCCTATAAAGTTCTAAGAAATTATTGAGAGGTGTAGAAAGGAGCAGTCTTCCTTGAGTTCTGCCCTTGGCAAGACATGTATATTCCCCCACTTCTTATCTCAGCCTTTAATGTTGGCAAGAATTTTGACTGTACTCTAGGACTAATTTGAAGTCCCACCTCTGTGTTGTGTCTCTTTGGATTTTCATTTTTCTTTTCACTGATTTTTTTCTATCCTTTAGATTATTTTTAAACACCAAACATCTCCTTTCTAATATCAGGATTTATATAACAAAGTCATGCTAGAAGTTAACTGTTAATTTTGTTTTCCAGGTTCATGGAGCCTGCAGTCATTGTTTGCCTAGGAGGAATTTTACCTTTTGGCTCAATCTTTATTGAAATGTAAGTTTTGGCAATGTATTTATGCTTTGAGAGATTTAATTGTAATTAGAGAATTCAGGAGTTAAGGGAAGATGGGAAAGCATCTAACAGAATTTGTCTGTTAATTCTATGGCTTCCAGAAAGGGGGCTGTGTATCAGTCTAAAAGTAGTTTTCTGCTTTTTTTCTCAAATATTCAGGTGAAGTTTATATCTTTTTGTATTATGTTCTAGACCTCTTTCACCCAACAGGAAATCTTAGAAATCAAAGCATGCATTCTAGACCAGCTTTTGATCACATGCATGATGTAAGGCAGAGCTGGGCAAGATATCGATCGCAGTCTACTGGTGGATTGCCAAGCAATTTGGGGTGACCGCCTGAATAATAAAAATAAATAGCTTAGTGGACTGCGAAACTTGGAGAAGTAAAACCCTTGCCCTGGAAAAGTCTGCCTGGGCATGTTGCAAGGAATTACTGGTTTTTATGGTATTTTTGAAATATTTTTGAGGGTCTAGGGAACTAGGTAAAATGCATAGTTATTCCTAATCTCCTTCCATAGAGACCTGCAGGAGCGCTGGGAAATGTGTATGTGTTTGGGAGTGGGAGGTATGCCACCTTGTATCCAGTTACTGTGCTTCATATCTGCATTTTTGGTTACCACTGCAAAATGTAAGCCTTTCCCTTTCCCCCTCGCTCAGCCTGTGTTCCATTGTTCCTAACAGGGATACTCTGGCATTTTAGGCAAGGCAGTTCTTTGTATGGACTTTCTCAAGAACTGCAGTCATGTATATATACCTCTGGCCCCGGCCCACAAAATGCCAGTTGTTGTAGCTGCTCAACACTCCCTTACAGGTTTCTTTCTGCCTGCCCGGCTGCTGATTCTCTCCTGTCCAATGGCCACCTCCTTAGCAGACATGATTGGATCTGATAGTTGGCTGATTGAAAAAATTGTCTCACTAAGGGAAATGTGTAAAACAAAGATACGTCCATAGCATTTTGTAAAAAATGTAAAACAACTAAAGTTACATCCTTCACTGATTTTTTTTTCTTAATATAAAACTAAGGTCTTTTTAAAAATTTATATCCAGTTGATGTTTCTGCCATTTTTCCTTTGACATTTATAATACATCTTCTGTGTTTTTTGGCCTTTTTAAAGTAGAGCATGAACTTAAAAACCTATCTGAAGCATTCTAAGTGTTGAATCCTTCTAGATTTGTATATTTGTCCCCCAGTCTTTTATAGCCATCTCACTCACATCTAGTTTCACAACTTTAGCAATTCACCTCACTGAATTTTCCCAAAGCATTCAAAATAATTTTCATAAAAATCACACATCCTTTTTACTCTTATGTTTATTGGTTTATGTGACACTTAATTTTACACTAACAAGTACAACTGACATAGATTTGGGCCAACTCCTGGTGGTCAACCACCCTACCATCCACCAGTGTGCTTTGGGTATTAGTCAGTACCTTGGAGAGGGATTGGAGTGCGTGTCACTCTAGCTTCTGGATTAGTAAAGCTAGTTCAGGAATTTCCGTACTTCCAGTCTGATACTGCTTAGTGTCTTCACCCTGACTTGACCTCTAACTAATTTTTCCCTCCTATTCCCATCCTCAGTATCTTCTGGATCACATCTCTTCTGCTTTCTCAGGTATTCTGTTCCATTAGATAGCCTTTCTGCTGTACCTTTAACTTCTCTTGTTTGGACTTCCCTTGCACCCATTCTCTCCTTGGTAGCTGAAGTGGTCCCTTTAAGGTATCAGTCTGATCATGTCTCTTCTTTGCTAAAGACTTCTTATTTTCACTGAGATAAGGTCCATACTCCATATCATGACCAATAAGGGACTTAGTAATACGGGATCTGGCCCTGTTCACTTCTCCAACCTCATCTCTTAGCTCTCACTCCTTCATTTGAAGTTCTAGACATACTGACCTTCAAGTTTTTCAAGATACAGTGAATTCCCTTATTTGTGATCCTTTGCCTTGGCTGTTTCTATGCCTGGAACATTCTTCTAGCTTCTCCCATGCATCAAGCCCCATCTTACTTACAAGTCAGTAAGATGCCCCTCTTCGGTGCATTGGTAGAACTTACGATACAGTGCATCATGATTGCCCCTTTACTGGTGTTCCCCACAAAATAGTAATCTACTTGAGGATAGAGACTTGTCTTCTTTACAGTTCTGTTCTCACTGCTTCCCTGATATGTAGTAGGAGCTCTGTAAGTACCTTGAAATAATGAATGACGAATAAGTGAACCAACAACAAGAGAACAAGAAAAGGAAAGTAGGTTAGAAGACCCTTTCTAGTTGAGTGATGACTTAGGTGATAGAATTAGCATGGAGGGTCTCTTTCTTAGTGTAAAACCTTAATGCCCTTCCTCTCACTGTCCTCTGAGGGTAGCGTGAAGCTTCTTTATGCTTTCTTTTTCTGTTTTTTTTTTTCCCCTAATTTTATATATTATTACTCTATCAAAACTATTTTTTACTTTAATAGGATATTTTATAAGCTGTCCAATACATTGCTTGAATAGTGGTGTATCTAGGGAAAAAAAATGAAAGAATAAGGGAATTGACTTTATTTTATACATACAAAGTTTTAGCTATTTTCATTTGTTTTTTCCCCCACATTTTACTCCTTTAAGTTTCTGATTTATTCAGTTTGCTTTGACACAAACGCTCTTCTAAAGAATCTGTTCTTGAAAGATTATCTAAGAAAATATTTTTGAGAAAATTTTAGAGTATTTAACAGTTGAGAAAAGGTAAGGGAAACTGTTGGAAGTTACTTGAAAGAAAAATACTGAAATTTAGGTGAGTACTAAGATGTGAGACTTAGCAAGGACACAGTGAGCTTCAAGATACAGACAAGAAAACTATGTCTTTATTGCATTTTATGCAGGTATTTCATCTTCACATCTTTCTGGGCATATAAGATCTATTATGTCTACGGCTTCATGATGCTGGTGCTGGTCATCCTGTGCATTGTAACTGTCTGTGTGACCATCGTGTGCACATACTTCCTACTAAATGCAGAAGATTATAGGTGGTAAGTATTATGTCTGAGGAGAACCTCTGGGGACCATAATATTTTTAAGTAAGATTCCATTTGAAGTATTGAGTGGAGTAAAAGGTCTGCATAAAAGTTTTGGTACTTAAGATAGTCTAGATATTTTTCAGTTTTAAAAATGACAAAGATAAAGATGATTTTCAGTGATAAAAATGAAGAAAAATAACATTAGTCTCTTTTTTTTGGAATTAATGAGGGTCACTACTGGAGGTGCCAAAAGAAATGTATACACATTTTAAACTATGTCAGCATTGCTCAAGCAGTAGTTTGCCATAATCAGAGGTATCTGGATGCACCTCTTATAATTGCAGAAGTCAAACGTAACTTGTATCCATCTTTTGTTATCAGTATATATTGAATACTATAATTTTAATACACTTTTTTTCCTTTCTTAAAATGTGTATATATATTTTTGGCACCCTCTGTATGTTGAAAATATTTTTGCAAAGTGCTTGATATGGAAAGAGCTTAAGGAAGAAGTATTGCTCCATTTTAAACATAAGGAGACAGGTCTGGAAAAGGAAATGTTTTAAGTCACTTGTAATAGAGAATCTGACAAAGTTCAGAATCTCTTCTTCCAGCTCTTAGGCACTCTCCTTATTATTTAAAAGTCACATACATGCATTTTTTTAAAAAAATATACAGAATTTTAAAGAATGTTTTTTAAAAAATTCTTTGCTTTTTAAAATCCTTGTTTCAGTGCCATTTATTCAAAAGAGTTATCTTTCTTCCCCCAGGCAATGGACAAGTTTTCTCTCTGCTGCATCAACTGCAATCTATGTTTACATGTATTCCTTTTACTACTATTTTTTCAAAACAAAGTAAGTGTAGACATTTTTTCATTTTGTATTTAGGAAACTAAATTTGTCATTTAAATACTAAATTTAAGACCTTATGTTGGAAGTAAAAGTGGATATACTACATATAGTTATTTTGTTTTATTTCAGGATGTATGGCTTATTTCAAACATCATTTTACTTTGGATATATGGCGGTATTTAGCACAGCCTTGGGGATAATGTGTGGTAAGTTCTGAAATTCTTAGAATATCATGAGTAAATCTTTTGAATGTTTCAGAACCAGAAAAATACAGTATTGGGAAATTAAGATTACACTCTGTTGTTTGAGCAGGAACACCAAAGTAAACGCAAGAGTCTGATTGACTTTTTTATAGTTCCACCTTCAGCTATAGGGTAGACAATAGAAAAAGGGAGATATAGTAGTCTTGTTAAAATCTAGGTCCTGTACGACATATGTAGACCCCTTTAGGATATAAGGATTGCTTTTATTCTCCATCAGAAGAATCTCTTCCACAGATCGTGGTTGTCAGAGGCGGGAGGCGGGGCTTTGGGTTAAATGGGTGACAGTAGTGAAAAGATACAAACTTCCATTTGTAAGATGAATAAGTTGTTTGTTTGTTTTTTTTAAGATGAATAAGTTTTGGGGACTATTGTTAATAATGCATATTTGAAAGTTCTTAAGAGATTAGATCTTCAAGTCTCTTATAAGAAAAATAAATTTACAACTGGTGGTGGTGGATGTTAACTAGACTTTTTGTTATAATCATTTTACTGTATTTATGTATATATACATATATGTGCGTGTGTATATATATGAAGTCACTACGTTGCATACCTAATGTTATATGTCACTTAAGAAGAGAATCTATTCTGTTTATATATACCATGTATGTGACCATATGTGTGCACACACACACATGACATTGACTGTAAAGTAGTAAAACACATTCCACAAGCTGTAAGGGAAGACAGTTCTCGATATTATAGTCACATGATTTGTTTATAGCTGTTGTGATGACCTTGCTCTGTGATAATTAAAATTGACCCACTTTGAGAGTAAGATGAATAGGAACTAAAGGCTAAAACTAGATTTGTGTCCTGTGGGAACATCCTGGTGCTATCTAGACGGTCTGAAGGTCCCTTTAGTATTATTGGCCATCCATCCTTCAGGTGATTGCTTATTGGACTCCTCTGTATTTAATCTGACAGCTTTCTTGAGTCAGCACCATTCAGTGAGATACAGAATCTTGGGATTATGCAGAGGGTTAATTTTTTCCCCCCTTGACTGTGTATGTGATCCTAGGAAGACTCAGACCTAGAAAGATAATATCTTGACATTTACAAATTAAATGAAATGAATTTAGCTAAAATTTTCAGTGCTTTTCCTGTTGAAATTTCATCATACTGCTTGAAAATCTTGGCACATTTACAGTTCTCTGTGTTCTGGCAGTGTCCCAGTGTTTATTCTTTAATGGGGTTATATGAGTTTGGACAATTAATTTCACAAACTCATCCTAGAAGCAGTGTTACATACCTCATTGCTGAATATCATTAATGGTCACCTTCGAAGTACCCTCCTTGGGAAGCTGTGCACCGATGCCAGCGCCTAGTCTACCCTTCAGAGCGATTTTGGAACTCTTTTTGTGGAATGGCCATCAGAGCTGTTGTACCAAAACCTGACAGGAAAGTTCAGTGCATTCCTGACGTCAGTGCATAGCTTCCCAAGGGGAGTATTTAGAAGGTGACCATAGTAATATTCAGCAATGAGGTACAGAGCACTTTTTCTAGGATGAGTTTGCTAATTAGTTTTTTGGGCAGAGGGGAAATAATTCAGACTGTAACAGATAAAATGTCATCATAATACAAAATTACGCATACTCATCAGGTTATGTGTCAGTAATTGAAAGAAAAATATTTGTTGATTTTTTTTTTAATGTAAAAAAAGAAGAAATCACTATGTTAAGGTGGGATAAATAGATTGTTATAGTCTTTATATTTTGAGCATAGCATTTTAATTTTAAGGAAATTAAGTTTAAAAGTCCCAAGACATTTACTTTTCTAGAGAGTATATTGTGTCCTCTTTATAAAGTCATGTTTGTATAAGCTTTATTCTTGAGATACTCATAAGATTAGGATATCTTTGCTCAAAACAGAACAGTGTTTTATAAATCTGGAAAATTGGATTTGGTTATTGGACTAATGTTATATTATGCCAGTTAAGTTTTCGATTCTAGTTAAAATTTTATATTTTTATGTATAAAATTCTTAGAATTCTATTCTAAGAATTCAAGTTTAGTTTTACAAAACTGAAGTTTTTGTTTTCTTAACTTGTAAGGATTTGCATAACTATTTCCAAATGAATTATCAGTGTTTTGAAGTGTAATGTTTAAGTGATATAAAATAAATGTCTATCCATTGCCGAAGTAATTGGAAATAGGTTTGCTTTGTTGTTTTGATGGGGGTTTTTTTGAATTGTTAATATTTAATTGTGGGAGCATTTCAAATATACATATAAAAAGAGGGACAGTAATATACATATAGTGAATCCCCATGTACCTAACATCAAAATTTTTCATCTCATGGCCAGTCCTCTCTTACTTATATTCCCACCTTACTCACCTTTTATTCTGACATGAATCTCCTCCCTCATGTCATTTCAACAGTAAATATTTCTCTCCCTCTCTCTATATATATATGTATAAAACTATATTATGATATATTATCACAAATATGTATTATATAATATATAACTAAAATATTTTAAGATAATTATGTATTATATGATACTATTGCAGTATAAATGCACACATAATTCTTTAATATGCCCAAATATTCAGTTACTGTTCAACTTTACCTGACCTGTCCCCATTTCTCTTTTAATACAGTTTGTTCTCATCAGACTCCTGTAAAGGTCCACATACTGCTTGGTTAAAATGTCTCTTAAGGCTCTTTTAATCTATTGATGTTCTCTTTTCCCTTGCAATTTATTTAAGAAATTTGGATGTTTGTTTGTTTGAATTCCTGTAATTCCTGTAGAATTTTCCACACTCTGGATTTTACGACTGTATCTCCAAGATGTTATTTATTCTCTATGTGCTTCCCCCCATATTTCCTGTAATGTGGTAGTTAGATCTGTAGGCTTGAGCATACTCAAGAATACTTATCTAAGAATATTTCTCAGGTGGTTTGTAAACTTTTGTCAGGAGGTACTTAGTGTCTGATTGTCTTTCTTTGTGAGGTTAGCAGTCATTGATAACTATTGTCTTGCTCAAGTAGCTTATTAGTGGTTATAATAATCTAATTTTGTTGTTCCTTTTATATTTATTAGCTGGAATACTTTTATAAGGAGAAACTTCCTTTCACTAACAAATCAGTTACCTTGAAGTACAGTTCATATATAGGAAAGGCAGAATAGATTTATTTCTTTCCTTGCATACACTGTTTGGGTGAATAAAAGTTCAAAGGTGCCAGTTAGGCATATGGGGCTATGTATATCATTATTAACTCATGAAAGATTTACTTTTAAACTTTCAATAATGTTGGACTAGATGGTAAATTCCTAGTGCAACAGAGAATCTTTTCTATGACTTGAATGACGAGATGTGTCTTGTATTAAATATCTCTTAGTATTTGTAGTAAATACCATTTCAATCATTCATTCAAGAAATACTTACTGAGTACTTTATCATATGCCAAGCACTCTGGACAGAGGTAGATACTTAATTTAACAAAACAGACAAGTATCCCTGTCTTTTGGTGTTTTGAGCCCCATTTGAGGCTAATTACTCAAAAACAACATTTCAAAACTCCTGACCTACTTACCGGTCTCTTTGTCTGTTCTCTCAAATATATCTTTTGTTCTACCACCGCACCGCTTCTACAATTTAAACATAATAAAGAAACCTTCAGAATATGTCTCCTCTGTAGAGCTTCAGATGCCATTGGGCCATGGTCCTCAGTGCTTCCCCAAGAGAATGCCCAGTCACTTCCTTACTTATCCATAAGGTTTCATATGGTTTGGGGAACATATTAATGGTTTAATGACCTAGAATAATATATCCTCAAATTAAAAAAAAATTTTTTTTCCACTTAACAAATTTTTGTCATTATCACATTATTCTTTATAAGAGTTGTATTTTAGTTTATATAGTTATTGATTATATATGTAATAAATTGTTACTTAATTCTAAAAGTGTGTATGACATCGGGTCAGACATCTATGACAATAACAGGTGATTTGCAAAACAAACGATACAATAATAAAAAGTTTAGAGAGAATACTGGTAGAGACACCCCAGGACAGAGGGTACTTAGTGTTGGTAAATGACGGGAACTGCTCTCTATGCATTTGTTTTAAAACATCTTATTTTCATCTTTACAGGAGCAATTGGTTACATGGGAACAAGTGCCTTTGTCCGAAAAATCTATACTAATGTGAAAATCGACTAGAGACCCAAGAAAACCTGGAACTTTGGATCAATTTCTCTTTCATAAGGGTGGAACTTGCACGACAAAAAGAGCGCAAGAAGAGATTTGGGCTTTAACACTGGGTACTTTGTGGGTCTGTCTTTTGTGGATGGCTTTTAAAGTAACATCTCTTTCCCTTGATCCTAGGTTCTTAGTGACTGCTTTCTCCAACTGTTCACAGCAAGTGCTTGGATTTATGCAGTAGGCATTACTACAGTACATGCTAATCTTCCCAAAACTAGCTCATTAAAGATGAAACAGACCAGCTCTCTTCAGTGAAGAGGACAAATAGTTTATTTAAAGCATTTGTTCCATTAAAATAAATAGAGGGAAACTTGGATGCTAAAATTACATGAATAGAAATCTTCCTGGCACTTAGTGTTTCTACGTTAAAAATGATGTTCCAGAAAGATTACTTTTTCTCTTATTTTTACTGCTATCATCAGCGTATTGTGGGACATTTTTATATATTGAATCTGGGTTCTTTTTTGACCTTTTTTCTCCCCAATTCAACTGCATCCTTTTTTAAAAACAGAGAATTAAAAATATTAAATCCTGCATGTAATATATCTGCTGTCATCTTAGTTGGGCCAGCTTCCCATTTATTTATCTTAAAACTATCCAGTTACATCTTAATTCCATCCAAAGAAGATACAGTTTGAAGATAGAGGTGTACTCTCTACAATGCAATTTACTGTACAGTTAGAAAGTAAAGTGTTAAATGGAGAAGATAACTTGTTTTTATTAAACATTTTGAGATTTAGATAAACAACATTTTAACTGAATGTTAAAAATGATTATCTTTTCTTCCCCCCTAAGTTAGTCTTACATCCTTTTTGGGTTTGAATGAAGGTTTTACATATAAAATTATTAAAAACAAGAGGGGGTGGGTAATAAATGTATATAACATTAAATAATGTAACGTAGGTATAGATTCCCAAATGCATTTGGATGTACAGATGGACTATGGAGTACTTTTTTCTGATGATGATTGGTGTAGAAATGTGTGAATTTGGATGGCTTTTTACATCTTGCCTACCACTGCATGAAACATTGGGGTTTCTTCACAACGTGTGTGTCTTCTTTTGGCGGGGGTGGGGAGGGATTGTTTTCTTCTGTTTCTTTTCTGAGACTCCTACAGGAGCTAAATTTGTAATTTAGAAACATTTAATTTTGTTAATCCTGTCTGGGGCACTTAAGTAACATCTAAAGCATTACTGCTTTAGAATGTTAAAATAAAATTTCCTGACCAAATTGTTTTGTGAAAATAGATGTGTTTGCAATTTGAGGATGATATCTTTTGAAAAATCAGTATTACTGAATACAACTTTTTAATGTACTATAAACTATGCTTTTCTAATTCAAGGGACCCACACTTTAAAAATCCCCAAACTTGCTTACATCTAGATTATCCAGTACAGTCATGGAGTGAATGACAAGCCCTTTGAATTAAATTGTGGCACAAAATCTGTTCAGGTTGGTGTACTGTGTGAAGTTGGCACAGGGTAAAAGTGGTTAGCTTGCTATTGAATGAGCAAATAAAGGTTACAGTTTTCTAAGAAGTGATTTTCATTTTGAATACATCTTTCTGGAACTATCCATAATGTGAAATTTTCCTAGAAGTATTGAGTTTCTAGTTTAATAGTTTGCTATGCAAATGACCACCTAAAACAATACTGTATATTAGTATTTTTAGAAAGAATCGAAACAGCTGTATTTTAAACCTTATTGTGAAACTCATGCCATGAATAGTTACATAGATGTTTTCATTATAAAATGTTTCTATAAATTAATAGACTCTGCATCCTACCATTTGGCATGTAAGGACTTTAAAAGATGAAAAGTTTGATTTCAAACCTCTTAAGTATGGCTGACATTAGCAAACAGAAATTTGATGAGAAGCTGTAGGTAAATCTTCAAGCCAAAGTGTTATATTAAATGTATAACACTGGCTCTTTGATTTTTCTCTTTCTTCTTACTTGCCTTTAAGATCTTACAAAAGGAAACCTAAAGTCAGTATACAGTGGCTTATATTATGTAACTAAGTACACGTAAAGTACTTATTAATCATATCTGTCTGATGGAGTGTGTATTGGACAGCAAGCTTTTGTCATAATAAAATGAAATTTATTTCTCATGAATCTTGCAGGTAAGATGTAGGATTTTTAAAGACTGCATGGTTAGTTCCTTTGGGCTATACCAGTTACTTCTACTCAATTGAGCTCTATTTGAAGACCTTTGGAATCTTCAGTGAAACATAGTTTTCAAATTTCCAAATAACATTAAAAGCTCCATTAAAATTAATATAAATCACCTTGAAAAGTTTTTTTTACAAAATGTGTAATATTGGTTTGTGGCTTCATAGAGGGGCTGGGTGTGGTGTGTCTTGAAGAAGATGTAATTCACAAATGGTTTAGCTCCCTAACTCTAGTTGTAGAATAATAAAATAAAATACTATTTAAGTTAATTAAAGGGTAGGGTTTTTCTACTCCATTAATGCTGTTTATCAGTCTTCATTAACATTATTTGCTCAACTTCCCAGCTGATACTTTGAACACTCTCAGAAACTAAGGTTAAACTTTCCCCTTGTATCTTTAAACATGTTTCCCTTGGAATTTAGCTACATTAGCAATTGACATTTTATATATATATATATATATCTACACACACACACACATATTCATAGATATATCCATATTCTAGTACAAGAGTAAGGTAAGGTGGCAATGTCCTGGCTGGAGGGATGGTAAAACATTCCTTTAGTGACTCATGTTGAACTCGTAGATGGTACCAGGTCTGCCCATAAGTCAAGCCTCACACTCTTTGATGTCATTGTTCTGTGGGGATGTCTGACTAGGGGGTGGAGTGGTCAGTGGTTGGGTGCTTTCCATGGAGAGTGGATGGGCTTCTTTATAAAGGCAGTTGCTGCAAATTCCAGTTCTTCCAAAAGCCGCTTTATTTAGGGCTTATGCACAAATTTTGTTCATTTTGATAAAGCTTTTGTCTTTTATCACCATCTTATGCCATATGTCTCACAAATAATGTTCAACATTTAACTGAATTTTTACAGATTTAAAAAAGAATATTAATTTTTTCAGGAAAAGCTACATACTGAAGCGCTTCTGTATATTAAGTGGGAAAGAAAAGTCTGTAATCTATATACTGTATTTCCATCTGGGCTTTAAGTTTAGATTTCAGCATGTCTTAGTGCTTCATTCTATTGATTTATTGGAACACATAATAAATAGGATTAGTGATGTATGAAAACACAATTCATTAATGTTTTATTTCTTCATGAAAATTTCATAGTTATGAAGCTATATTTTAGCAATCAAGATGTTAAAGAGGTAAGAGAAAATCACAATTTATTACTTGGAAGTGTATGCAGAAATAGACTAGATTTAGAGGTAGTAGACCAGAAAGTTAACATATAGCTGCTGAAATTTTCTAAGATTTAAATTCAGTGTGAGGAATAACTCTAGTTCTCTCCGGTGAGCATTTTCTAAAAGCCGTCTGACTTGACGTTCTTACTGGAGCTGTAGGTAGTATGAAAGGAGAGAAGTGAAAGTTAAGTTCTTAACTTCAGTGTCCTCGGAAATGGGAATAAAGCACTGTTGTGAAAGCTGCTTACATTGAAGTTTTAGCAAATTAGGCTTGCTAATAATTGACAAAGCAGCATTCTGTGTGTTTTCCCCAATTCATCAGTTTAGGTCATTTGAAAGTTTTAAACATCGTAAGAGCTTAAGGCAAGGAAGAAATGTAGAATACTGTTTGAAAGACAATAGAGCCTGCTTAGAAGAGCAGTTCCACTTGGGCTTTTAACTGTGTCAAACTTGAAATCTCTAAATTTCCACAGAGCACAGACAAGTGGTGACAGTTGGGAGGAAACAGTTATACTTGCTGATTACTTCCATTTTGTACACACCCTTGGTTTGTGTAGGCCATATTCCAACTGGCTTTTTAGTAATAAAAACAAAAGAGTATATAATGTACCAAATACATTTAAGGGTCTAATCTAGTCTGTTAATCTAACTGGAGTTGGAGTTTTAAAAAGTAATAAAAAGTTAAATGTACTTCCCTTAGATGCTCTATTTCTTTCTTTTTTTGAAACAGGTGAACCAAGCATAAGGCATTCATATTGAAGAGATTGCAAGTAGCTTTCCACAATTAAATAAAGCAGGGGTCAGCAAACATTTTCTGTCAAGGGATAAAATAAGAAATATTTGAGGTCTTGAGAACCATATGGTCTCTTTTGCAAATACTTGGACTATTGTAGTACATAATAGTAGTACTTACGTACTACTAAACGAGCATGGCTGTGTTCTAGAATAACAACAGCAAAAACAGCCAGTGGGCCATGGTTTGCTGACCCCTGAAACAGGATTTAGAATATAAGATGTAATTTCTCCCACAACTTTGTATTTTGGAAAAAAAAAATTAAATATACAGAGTTGAAAGAATGGTACAATGATTAAGTGTTGTCTTTTTAAAAATGATTTTTTCTTTTTATTTCTTTTTTTAATATACAAGCACCAACTCCTACACTCAAACCCCACTATCCCTATGCCTGTCATTCTGATTAATAATAGATTGTATTTGTCTAGTACTTACTACTTTTTCAAAGGAGTTTCAAAGAAGTTCCTTTACAACCACCCTGTGAAGCTGACAGAGTGTAGACACCCACATTTTATAGATAAAGGAACTGAAGGACCTCTTATTTGTAGCGCAGAAGTCATCAGGATGAGGGTCCTGTTGTCTTGATGGCTGTAACTATGAAGTGGGGAGGTCACCTCTCTGGCCCATGGAGCAGATAATATATGTAAAGATAGAATTGAAAATGAGTATTCTATACCAATGGTAGGGATTATTTTCATTGTGCTACATGTGAATCAGTGGTTAATTTCTCCTGGTCTGTTTGTACTATTTGTTTTTCATCTTCAGTTTTAACTAGTTATTTAAATCCTTGTCAACCTCCTTGGTTCTTTTTCCCCCCAATTTAATTAGCTGCCTCAGTTAACACGTGTACTTGACAGTTCCTGTTAGCCAGATAGTTTAAGTTGGTACAAATGTGGGTTGCTTTTGATCTCTTTAATGAACAGTTTTTGTCTGGTTGGAACTAGGGTATAAGGAGATCTAATACACAGCCAGCTTCTAGATTTCAAAGCTTAAGGTGATAGGAGTTTCAAAATTTTAAAAACAGGTGGTTACAGGGAGAAGTTGATTTAAGTCATTTGAACTGGCCAATGTTAGGGTGGTTAGTGGTTCAGTCAAGCCACTAAGATTATGGGACTTAACCTTGAAAGGAAGGGAGAGTCTAGACTGTATAGAGTGAAATATGGAAGGTGGTTCCAAATTGAAGTTGGTCAGGTCTGCTGCAAGTTACAGGGCATTAGGGTAGGACTGACAAATAGGTATCATAAATGTAGTAGCTTCTAAAATGTTGGCATGGGGCTGCAGGCTGTGTGGTTATCAAGTTGTCCGCCTCAAAGACATGGAAGTGTGAAGAAGCAAGGCCCTATTAGGATGGCTACAAGGTATTTTAATACAAAAACGGAGAGACAGAGGGGGAAGAGCCAAGGCTGGCATCGTGCAAGGCAGGCCTGACCGTGGATGGAGAGCCCAGTATGCTATCCCGAGAGCTCGGATAAAGGCTTTGAGCACCACAAAAGATTTTAAAGAGCTGTTAACATTCTAATTATTAAATACTTCAAATTACCTTCTCTAAGAAACTGCAAGTACTTTCCCAGTGGTCAGTAATGTAAACTAAGGAATGAGCTAGTTGATGAATGCTCACTTTATTCTGGAGGCTCTGCTCCCTGCCCTGGAGGAGATGATGATGCTGTGTAGTAACCTGGAAAGGCAAAATGAGAAGTGGCCTATGTGTAGTCCTAGTTCAGGAGGCTAAAATGTGGTAAATGTGAAAGGATTTGAGAGCTACTGCAAGAGAAATGGGTCACTCTGGGTATAGGGGTATCCATAGAACGAGTTGGGTGTAGGACAGACATCTGACTTAGAAAGGGGAAAAGCTTGTATACACTTGCAGTTTTCCACATGACCGTGAGCTATGGAGGAGTAAGGCCACAAACAATATAAATTTAATAATGGAGCAAATTTGAGCATATTTAGGCCATAAGGCCTTTCCAATCTACCTGTAGATTTTTCATAGGATTTAAATTAATTTTTTTTTTTTTTTTTTTTTTTTTTACAAAATTACTTGAACCTAAATAGGAGTTTAATATGTGAAAGTGGTGGGTAAAATCAGGAACCATACAAATTAAAAAATATGAATCATCCCTTTTCAGTTTCTACCTAAATTTTCTAGTCTGTAATCCAAATATTTTGTTGATTATTTGTTGGTTAATAGTGAAAGTAGTATCTAAACAGGGCTTCTGACACAAAACTGCAGCTTGCTCATCCAGGAGCACCACTGTCCTCAACAATATTTGGACACAGTGTGGTGAGAAGACTTGGGCAGCTCTGCACCAGGTGGGGATTAGAGGCAATAAAAGTTCACAACCTCAGTGCTTGCCCAAGAGGTCACCTGTAATGTCTGTTTCCCAGAGGAGTTCCCTCCTAATGAGGAAGCCAGTTGGCTGTTTGCCTAGTGCCATCTGGAGACTTGGAAGTGTCACAGAAGTTTGTTAAACCTTTTAGATGTTGACTTTGTGAACTTGTCTGCTGACAGGTGGTGACCTTCATTGGGATGAATTCAGAGAACTATGGCGTTGGGTTTGACTCCTTCCAGCATTCAGGCAGAAATGCCATTCTTCCCCTCCCACATCCATTGCCTGTTTAATGGCCACTTGGTCTTCCCTGCCATTTGGTGGCATCTATTCACCCCCAAATTCCTTCCTTCTGCCAGTCAGTTTCTAACTAGATCTTTTAGCCTAATCTGGCTCTATACTGTATGTGCCCATTTGATGAAAACTGATAAGCATGAAGCTGAGTCCACTTGCATTTCTTTCCGAGGGTCGGGACAAAATATCCAGTAGCACCCTTCCAGTGGTTAACTTTTAAACCTTTAATGGTTTGAAGGACTTGTTATTATAGTTATTAAATGAGAAGACAGATGATCATAATGTAGGAAATTGGGAGTCCTGTGTAAAGCCTAGTTCTGGGCTCCCTGTCCACTATTTTGTTGTCAGAGGCTGTGAAACCATGTGGGAACCTAAAAGGGAAATTTAGTCCAGTTTTCTGCTTGCAGTTTAAATAAAAAATATAAAATTCTGGGCATGATGCTGAAAATCTACACATTGGTGTGTTTTACTTCTTGATTAGGTCAATTTTGCTTGTATAAAACGTCTTTGGGTGTTTCCTGATGGTGTAGTGGCGTAGGCTTCGCGGCTCTCAACGCTGCAGCCTGGGTTCGATTCCCAGCCAGGGAACTACCGCCCCCCCCCCCCCAAAGTCTTTATAAAGCCTCATGGTAATAATACCTTTAATGTCGATAAATCAAAATGGCTCAGTTCTGACATGCTTTTTACATTTGAGGGGGACAACATTGGAATGGGTTTCAAATATCTCGATCTCCTAAATGATTTGGCCATATGTTTTTTATGTGGCACACACATACACAACTGAGACTTCAGGAATTGGTCATTTTTATTCCACCCAGTTAATGGTGAATGGCTTATTTAATAAAACATGTCTGTAATTTAACACAAATAGCATGTATGGCTGCTCATTTGTCCATCTTTCTGCCTATATGGAGTATCTTAGACTGTTTTACTAAAAGGATGGGGTCTTTTAGAGGGGAAATCTGTCTCTTGAAATCGTTCTTTCCTAAGCCACTAGGTTAGATGGGTGCTGCAGCAAGCACCCTTCATGGCCGAACGAAGGGTTGTTGAGAAAGCTGAGAATTGCAATCCTTTATTTTATTCTGCGCTGAAAGGGAGCAGAGAGAAGATTCACTTCATCCCTGCAAAGAAATGCTTATCTGAAAGCACAAAGCGAGTTGGTAGCGAAACGGACCGCCCAGCTGACACAGGGCTCCTGGTCCGGTGCTCCAGCCCTAACCACTGCTGCCTGCCTTTGCCCACGTGTGCATCAGGGAGTTGTAAAGTGAGTTATGAGAATCAAACAAGGAGGGAAGTCCAGCCTTGATCTTCAGGAATAGCGTTCTCCGGGGCCGGAGGCGGAGGTGACGCCCCGAGCAGGGCGCCCTCAGCTCGGTGGGAGAGCCCCGGGCCCCGGGTCCTTGCCTTCAGCATCTTCACCTCGCTCCCCTTCCTCCGAAGTTGCGGAGGTGCCGGGAAGAGGAGGGGCTTCGCCTCGGGCGCCCGAGTGATTGGCTGCCGGGGGCCCCTGGCGAGGGCTGTGTGGTGCATCCCGGGTGGAGAGGGGCGGAGCGGCCACTGCTCTGACCACCGCCACCACCGCCACAGTCGCAGCCGCCGCAGCCTTGGCCACCGGGCAAGTAGCTCAGAGCGGCGGCTGCCTGGGTGCCCCGACGCGGACAGGGGCGCCACGCTCTGCTCGCTCCCCGCGGAGCCATGCTGGGCAGCCGCGCGTAACCTGCGTGCCCCGGCCGCCGCCGAGCTGACCGCGTGCACCTTCCTTCGCCCGAGCCCAGCTTTCCAGGCACGCTCCTCCTTCGGTCTTCGCCGACCCCTCACAACCATGCTCCGGGCCGCTGCGCTCGGGGCCCTTGGGCCACTGTTGCTGTCGCCACTGCTGCTGCTGCTGCTGCTGTCGCTGCCCCGCGACGCCGAGGGGGTCGGGGAGCGCGCGGACACCGGCTCGGACTACTCCGCCCTGGAGGGCGCGGAGGGCGCGGAGCAGCAGTTGGAGCATTATCACGACCCATGCAAAGCCGGTAGGTGCCGCCGCCGCCGCCGCCGCCGCCGGGGAAGTCCGGCAGAAGTTTGCCTTTGAAATGCAAATGAGGTGGTGGGCAAGCCTGCGCTGCCGTCAGTGGGGCCGGTCTCCCTCCCGCTCCCCCGAGGTCCCCGGGCTCCCCGAGAAAACAATGCCCCAGAGGAACCGCGGAGATGCCCCTCGGGATGGGACGTCCCGGCCTCTGGTTTGTGGTGCGCACGGAGTTGGCCACGGGAGGGTTCCCGACGCGAATCAGGACGGTGCCCGAGGCCAAAAGGGCGCTGACGGCCGAGGCCGGCGCCGGGGCCGCCTGACAGCCAGGTGGTCAGCACGGGCCACCGCCGGACGCGCAGGGCTGGAGCGGCGGAGCGGGGCTGGGCGCGGCGTTCCCAGGCTCAGATGGAGTCGCTGGCTCCTATTTCACTGCCTTTGTAAGTTTTGCGCAAAGTTTCCCAACGTCTTGTGGTTACTCTTGGAAGGGAAGGCCACAGGAAAGGGGTAGCCGAAGGAGAATGGGCGCGACTCAAGTTGCCGCACACTTCCCTGGGGCCGCCCGCGTGGTCCCGGCCCGGGGCTCGCCCCGGGCGGGCGGAGATGGAAGCCGGCAGGTGCCCTAATCCCGCCAGGAAGCGGCGCCCGGGGACGCGCTGCAGCTCCCGCTTCCCACGAGCCACCAACCGGCTCGTACGTCCTGAGGCGAACGGCTTCCGAGCAGAATGGTGGAGTCGTCAGCCCCGCACGGGCGCACGCGCATGTTCCAGCGGGAGCCTGTGGGGTCTGGGGCAGGCCCCAGCTCGGACACACGCGCTCCCGGGAGAGGGCCGCCCAGCGGCCCCGGAGGGTGGCCCGGCCAGTCCACGCCGGCAGTGGTGTTTTCCTCTAGGCGTGGACTATCCGTGTCACTGGGCGGCCTGCAGAGATGAGCAGAGGGAAGAGGCTGCCTCCATCAGCAGACCGGCCGGGTACTTCCCCCAGGTGGTCGGCCGCGTGTGTCCGACTGTCGTGGGCCAGTGGTCCAATTCCTTCACTCCCTGGAGACCTCGAGTCGCCTCGGTTTCCTCATCTCTAAATTGGAGACAGTAATTATAGAGGGACTCAGATGATTTATGGGGAAGTTCTCTGCAAATGGAATAATGGTGATGACACTAAGTATTTGCGTGCTACTGCAGCGGCTGTGGTCTAGGCTGGGCATCGGGCAGGTCAGAACTGGGTGAAATCTGGTAAAGACCAGGTTACTGTAATAGGAAGCGGGAGGACCTGGGGGTTGGGAGACCTGAGAGTCTTCCGAACGTTGAAGATCAAACCAGGCTGGAGGGGTCTGGTGTTATGGTGTGGGAAGATTCCTTCAGAATAGCCACCTATTGCTGTACATTGTGGGGCTTCTGAGCTGGGAAGGTGGCTCCTGGGTAATCTGAGAATATCAGCAGGTAGTGCGACCTGACTGAGGTGTCTCAGTTCATCAGAGGGCCTAGCTCATGACCAGGGAGAAAGGTCTCTGGAGCACTGTAGGAATGGTGACCTTGCTCCGAGGGGAGGGACACTGAGGCTGGAGAAATGAGTGGGAGCTAAAGAAGGTGGATCAATCGCTTCTCGGCCTTTTGGCTAAGATTTAGTGTAAAGAGGGTGAATCAAGCATCACCAGTACCTGTCAGATCCTTGACTCTACTGGATATGAGCTGGGGGCTGTAAGAGGTGCTGTGGGCAGCTGAGGCCTGAAGTGCAGAAGTGATCGATTTGTTCAGGAATGGACTGGCATTTCTAGTATGCTGGGTGCTGCAAATACAGGTGAAAGGCATATGTCGTCTGTGAGAGCCCTCAGCTCCTGGTCTCAGCCTTGAGGAATAACCCTGAGGTAGGTTTGCCAGTTGGGCTCTTATTTTTATCCAGTAATTTTGGAGAAAATGCTGGATGACTGGGTATGTGTGCTATGCAACTCTTTGCAGACAAGATGGGATGGGAGGGCAGGATTGAAAAGTAAAGGGTCTTGCCAGTGTGGTTTGGCCAACTCCACCCATCCTCGATCCTCCCAACCCCTGGGCCTCTCCCTGGGCTATGCTGATGCTAAGAGTGGCCAGAAGAGGGCGATGTCAAGAGACCTAGGGAAAAGGTCACGCATCTCAGTCTGCTCAAGCTTCTGGAAATTCCCTGAGCTAGGAGCTAGGGAACAACAGCCTTCTGGAAGGACAACAAGCGGTTCACCAGTGTACTGAGGTCTCAACAAAAGGACATGCCTCTCAGCTCGGGGAAACAGTGCACTCTCTGGTTACATATTTAATCCAAACCCTTGGGGGCAGCCTCTCATCCTATCGCAGTCAAATCCTAACTCCCAGACTCCTCTAGCCAGAGCCCTCCACAGAGGCGTGACTCCAAAATACCTCCCGGCCACCCCATCTGAGTGTGGGTCTCCAGATTGCAGAGGAGATTCTTGCATCTGTTCTTGGCCTCTGGGGAGCTGTGTTACCTTGAATAAACCCTCTCCTCCCTGGGCCTTAATTGCTCATCTATCGAGTCAAGATATTGGACTCGTTAGGGTTGCAAACTGACAGGTCCAGGGAGGTGGTTCTCTTGCTCCATGTCAGCCGACTTGCCCGGTGCCCACTTCATACCTTGCAGGCATTTGAGTTGTGCCCTGGTTCCTTCCTGTGTAGTGTTCTATGACCTTTGCTTCTAGCTCGGTCTCTCAGAGGCTGACAAAATTGGTACATGTTTAATCATTTACCTTTTCACCTCTTTTACAGTTTTTAAAACCATTTTTACCATTTATAATTTTATCATTTACAAGTTTTACTATTTACTCTGCCATCTACAAGCTGTGTGATCTTGGGGAAGTCACTGAATTCCTTTGTGCCTTAGTATCCCATTTTTTAAAATCATTTTTATTTTTATTTATTTTTAAATTAAATTTATTGGGATGACATTGGTTAGTAAAATTACATAGGTTTCAAGTGTACAATTCTGTTTCGTCGTCGTTGTTTTTCAAGTGCACAGTTCTGTAATACATCATCTGCACATTGCACCGTGTATTCACCACCCAGAGTCGGTTCTTCTCCCGTCACCACGTATTTGACCCCTTTACCTCTTCTACCGCCCACCTACCCGCTCACCCTCTGGTACCCACTAATCTGTGTCTATGGGTTTTTTTGTTTGTTTGTCTTGTTCATTTGTTGCTTTCAGTTTTATATCCCACATGAAAAACGTTCTCCACTTTTTCTGACTTATTGTGCTTAGCATGATAATTCCAAGATTCATTCATATTGTCTCAAATGGCAATATTTCATCTTTTCTTATGGCCAAGTAATATCACTGTATGTATGTACCACTTATCTTCCTTATCCAATCGTCTATCGAAGGACACTTCAGTCGTTTCCATATCTTGGTCCCCATGAAGGAGGCTGCAATGAACATAGGGGGATCTAGGGGGCTGTCCAGAAGGCATCCAGTCATGTAATATGAAAGGTAGAGGCATTTATGGCTGGATGGATTTTTTCCGAACAGCCCTCATATATCTTTTCAGATTTTTTTGGTAGATCCCCAGAAGAGGGATTGCTGGGTCATATGGTAATTCTATTCTCAATTTTTTAAGGAGCCTCCATGCTGTTTTCCGTAGAGGCTGTACCAATTTACACTCCTGCCAGCAGTGTATGAGGGTTCCTGTTTCCCTACAACCTCTACAACACTTGTTACTACTTGTCTTGTTGATAACAGCCATTCTAACAGGTGTGAGGTGGTATCTCATTGTGGTTTTGATTTGCATTTCCCTGATAGCTAATGAGCAACTTTTCATGTATCTGTTGGCCGTTTGTGTATCTTCTTGGGAGAAGTTTCTGTTCAGGTTCTCTGCCCATTTTTAAATTGGATTGTTTTTGTTGTTGCTGTTGAATTGTACGAGTTCTTTATATATTTTCGATATTAGCCCCTTATCAGAGGTGCTGTTTGCAAATATCTTCTCCCAGTTGGTTGATTGCCTCTTTATTTTGTTGATGGTTTCTTTTGCTGTGCAGAAGCTTTTTAGTTTGATATAGTCCCCATTGATTTATTTTTTGCTTTTACCTCCTTTGCCTTTGAAGTCCAATTCATAAAATTCCCTATAAACCCAAGGTCCCTAAGTTTGGTACCTACGCTTTCTTCTATGAAAACCAAACCGCTTACCTTGTAGGGCGGACATGAGGCTAGAGGCTAGTTGTAACTGGATTCCTCAGAGAGCAGAGCTTCAGGCAAGGGCTTGCTTGTGTGCAGGTAGTTTGGGAGCTGATTCCAAGAATCAAGGTGAAGGAACAGAGAGGGTGAGACAGGAAAGGAGGAAATCCAGTGCAAGGAGTGGAGTCGCAATGGCTCCTTGTCCCCACCAGGCCTCTACAAAGCCCCCTTACATTCAGGGTCAGCCAGAGCCCTCTAGGACCCTACTCTCCCGGGCAGCCCTCACGGTACTGATGGAATGTGGGAATGCCAATCTCTGTAAGGCAAGGGTTCTTGTCTGCTTTGGTCACTGCGCTTAGCCCAGGGCCTAGAGCAGTACCTGGCACACTGTAGGCACTCATCTGAAGGAACCTCCAAGCTCATGGTCAGCCTGGAAAGTGAGGCAGCCCTGGCCCAGTGGGCTGCAGCCGTCCCGAGAGTGCCCAGGGTGGAGTTAGGGGGAGCATGGAGTCCTGGGCTCCCTAGGACTCTATTCTTCATGCCAGGGGCAGGCGTCCTGGATCCTTAAGCACAGATGTGAGAGCTCATGTGGTGCCTCCTGGGAGCCTGTCGTCCTGGCATGGCCTGTTCCCATCTCCCCGGCACCTCCTCTCTCCCAGCCCCTGGGGCCACGCCCAGGTGAGGGTGGCTGGCATTTTTACAACTTTATTCTCATCCCTACTTGTCATGGTGTCCTTGCAGATAGGCAGACCCGATTTTGATGGAATCCCAATATTCCAGGGCTGTGTTGAGATGAAATGTTTTATTTTTCCCACCTCGTCAGGCAGGAGCAGCATCTTGTCCACCGTGGTCTCCAATATTTCACCTCTGGGAGTGCACTGGGGCAGGGCATGAGGTGGTTAAGAGCACAGGCTTTGACTCCTGGCAAACCTGGACTCAAAATCTACTGCCCATGCAAGGCTTTGTCACCTTGAGTAAGTTACTCAACCTCTCTGAGCCTCAGTGTCTTCACTTGAACTATGAATATTCACTTTTTAGGATTGCTATAAGGATCAAGTGATACAATGTTTGTCAAATGCTTAGGATTCAGCAAGTGTTTATGATTGATATGTACACTGTGAGAACACAGAGCAGGTGCTCACAAGTACTTCTTGAACTCTTTTGTTGAAATGCTATAAAGGAATTTGAATTTTTGTGACAAATGAGCAATTCATTTCATGTAGCAATAGTTAATTAAGGATTCTTGAATCCAGACCTGATAATTGTTGTTAAACAGGGTCTCAAAAGTAAACGAAGGGCATCATTGCTCAATAAAGATTATAAGCAAGCAGACAAAAAAGTAAGCGAAGATGAGGATGGGCCTGGGCAGAGTGCGGGGAGGAAATGCACAGAACCTGGAAGTCCCAACTCTTGCCAAGACTCACACTAGGGCAGGCCGTATGTGGGAGAGGGCAGGCCGGGAAGGAGAACTCATTGGCCTCTTTTCAATTAGGGATCTAGTGACAGCAAGAACACCACCCATTGAACTTTGACCCAGTCCTGCGGGTAGACAGGCAGCAGGGATGGTTCCCAAGTTGTATATGGAGAACCCGAGCTTAATGCCTAGTTGCCATCTCTGTAGACAGAGCTCATGTTCTGTAGACAGAAAAGTCCCCAATGGTATCATCCAAAGTGGGTCCTCCCTCTGACATCAGTGGATCTCTTTTTTATCTTCTTTCTCCTGCTCAGTCATGCAGCGATCCATGTTTTGCACCCTCTCCTGGGGGTGCCATGTGAGTGGGGAGAGTGCCCTTTAATCCTCTGTCCAGCACAGTGAAGAGAAGAGGGAGGGGCAGTAGCTGGACCACAGAGCCATCCACAACAGCCCTGCACCTGCAGGCTCCTTGGACTGAGTGCTGGGATTTAACTGTCAACCAGACCTCAACCCTGCCCCTGGGAGGTTCTAGCTCAAGGTGTGACCTCCTCAGCAGGAAGAAGCTCCTGATGGCAGCCAGCTTAGAGAAGTCAGCAGACCATCTCATTCAGCACCTTCTGTGGTCAGTTCTGGACCTGACCTGTTTCATCACTGTTTCCCTGACCATTCACGGAACTCACCATCCTGGGCCATGATTATTGTTTGAGCGTCTGGCTCTTCCCCAAACCATTGGTTCTGGATCCAAGCTTTGGAGTCAGGCTGACTTCGATTTTCCTTCTCAGATCTATCACTTACTAGCCACAAGACCTTGAACAATCCTTCAGCCTTTAAAGCCTCAGTTTTATTCATTTAATAGATACTCTTATTTTGCAGACTTATTGTTCTATGAAAGGCACTTGACATTGTGCTAAAACTCAATCAATGTGAAATATTGCTATAATTTTGTGGCTTTTGAAGAACTGGTCATGTGCAAAAAGTGTGTTAATTAAATTGAATCACATGCACAGTGCCACTTGGCATTTCTGTGAGAGAGCCTAGGGCTGAGCAAATGCTAGAGGCACACTGCCCAGGTTCACATCCTGGCTCTGCCACTTAATGGCTGTGGCACCTGTAAAGCTATCTGGATCTCCGTTTCCTCATCAAAAAAATACGGCTACTAATATCTACCACAGAGGGTTATGTTGAGAATTAAATGAGTGACTATAGGCAAAACACTTAGAATGGTAAACAATCAGTAAATAGTACTGTTTTTATTACTACCATCCCACAGAAATCCAGCAAGGTTTCCACGTGGCAGGAAATCAAACCTCTGATGATGTTTTCAGAGTTTTATGTTTCCTAATGGTGCTGATGCCAATGGCTCCTCTATATCCAGAGACCTTGGACTAAAAATAAGTCTGCCATGAATCTTACTGGTTTCCTTGTGGTGAGGCTGTGGGGTGGGGGTTGGGGGGAGGCGGATAGTTCCACGCCCTGCAAGCCAGCCAGGTGTCGGAGCCAGCAGATCCTCGAATAATGTGATTTTGCTCAACATTGTTTTGTTATAACATTGATGAGATGCTATCAGAACTCAACTCTTTTATATCCATTAGCCTGTGGTAAAATTGGTTTCATTACACTCCTATGTCGTTTTGCCGAAATTCCAAGAACCTATTGATGACATTAAGCGAGGACTTACTGTGTTTGGAGATGGGTGTGAAAGGAGTTGAGCCCAGGTCTCCATTCAGCCAGCAGCTCCTCCCAGCAGCTCATCTTTACAAAGCAGCATTCCTGTGGCTTCCAGGTTCCAAACAGCTGGGGAGCCAGCAGAACTGGGGCCTACACAGCATTTGATGGTGGCATCCATCCTTTTGCCATGGAGATGTAGCCAAGCAGCCTGATAGAGACTGTAACTTTATTGGTCATCAAACCTTTGCCTGTCACCCCTCACCCTGTTTTTCAAAGGGAAGAATAATTATTTCAACCCTCATGGTGGTCACAGCGTTGCCTTAGAACAGGGGTGTCCAACCTTTGGGCTTCCCTGGGCCACATTGGAAGAAGAATTGTCTTGGGTCACACATAAAATACACTAACACTAATGACAGCTGATGAGCTAAAAAGAGAAAAAAAGGGGGTTGCAAAACAATCTCATGTTTTAAGAGAGCTTACAAATTTGTGTTGGGCCACATTCACAGCCGTCCTGGGCCACATGCGGCCCACGGGCCACGTGCTGGACGAGCTTGCCTTAGGGCAGCGGTTCTCAACCTGGGGGTCGCGACCCCTTTGGGGGTCGAACAACCCTGTCACAGGGGTCGCCTAAGACCACCGGAAAACAAATCATGTACTTATGCAGACCAGTCACACGTGTGCAGAGAGCAGCTACCAATAATTTTATGGTGGGGTCCCCACAACACGAGACCTGTATTAAGGGGTCCCGGCATTAGGGAGGTTGAGAAGCCCTAGAGCTTTGGGCCACACCTGACAGTTTTCCATCTATTCCCTCCATCGGCCTCTTGGCCAGGAGATGGTCTGGGCTCCTGTGATTTTGTGGGTGCCGCAGGACGTGGTCCGTGTGCTTGCCCAGGGGAGAGGCGGGCCGGGACCCACAGGGGACACCTGTAAGCTCCTCAAACCCCTGACCGCCCCTCTAAGCACATGGCCTCCCCAGCCCTGGAACCGCTGCCCTCCTCCTGGCTCTGCACCTCCGTGCCGCGTCGCCTTGAAGGTCACGTTCGTGCACCTTTCCCCAGAGAACCATCACCCGACCTCCCCCGCCTTTTTCTCTGTCTTTGGCTAGGGATCCAACAAGAATGAGATAATCGGGCCTTCGAGAAACTCAGTCCCAATGCACAGGCAGGAGTGAATGAATAATTCAAGGTGCAGAGATGCGCCTGCCCCCCTCTCGGTCCCTCCACCCCCTCTTCAGAAGGCCTGGGGCAGCGCATGGGTGTCAGGTCAGCTGAGGGTGGTGGGCCTCGCCATGTCCCAGAGGGCGAGGACTTAGAGGCCTGATGTTTCCCGTGGGACTCTGGGTGATGGCAGCCAGGGTGACAGAGCAGAAGCCGTGCAACACCCTGTTCAAGAGACTGTTTGGCATCAGGCAGCCTGCGGCTCGAAGCCCGCCTCTGCTCTCACCACCTCTGAGGTTTTGACTGAGTTTCTTAACCTCTCATAGCCTCAGTTTCCTCACTTGGAATATGGGAACGATGTTTAAAACCCATCAAATAGGTTCGTTTCAGCGTGAATTGAGGCAGTGAACGTGAAGTATTTATAAGCAGTCATTAACTGTTAGTTCTTCTCTTTGCTGGTATTATTACTCTTATTATTGTTCCCCATTTAAGAATTTCCCTGTAAGTGGCCGGCTCTCCGTGGCCGCTGTACACTTATCTCTCCCTCTCAGAGATGCAGAGAGTTCTTTGGGATCCATAGCTTGTGGCAAGTGATAATTTATTGCTCCACTGCTCGTTTGCTCTCATCCATGAAGCAGGGAGAGGATAACGTATACACCAAATGCATATAAGCAGGCTTCTCGTGGAATCCTCTTAGCCTGCTCATAACACAGTTCTGCCTGGATGCAAACATAGCAACAGGAACCCAGCTTTCCTGCTGATTGGTTACAGACCTATCTGTGATCACGCCACCCTCTAACCACTCCTGTCAATTACCAATAAATATTCTCAGGCTCGCCTGCACGAACACTTGAGTGTTGATGTTCACCCCCCAGTCTTCGCCCGCTCCGCCAACTGGGCCACTTATCTCCTGGCTTATCCCGCAATTTGCACTGAGCCTCCTCCCCTTCCTCCCACCTGGGTTACTGGCCTTGAGTTGATATGAGTCTTGCGTGAGCCGTTTCCCACAGAAGCAGGCAACCTTCCTCCTTAACTCTTTTTCATGTCTCTGGGTCAGGTCTCCGGCCTGCTGAGCCAGCACTGGTTTTCCATGCGCTCCCCTGGGCTCAGAGTCTGCTGAAGGATGGGCTCCGTGGTAGCAGGTACCTGGTGGTAGCAGAGAGCACCAGGTGTTTTAACTGGAAACCCAGGGGCCATCCTGGACAGCTGACTCTCCCTTCTATTCTCATGTAGTCTAACCCAAGTCCTGCCAGTCCTGTTTCCAAAATTGAGCCCATCCACTTCTATTTTCACCACCCCCTCCAGCTCCTGTGTGGGCTACTGCTACAGTGCTTGACCCCGTCTCCCCATTGCCCCCTCTTGCCTCCTGCAGTCTATTGTCCACATTGCAGGCAGAGTGGTCGTGTTTGCCATATCCAACCTCCCTTGGACCCATTAATGACTTCCTATTGCACTGGGATGAGAGCAGTCACAGACCCTGTCCCTCCTACTCATCCAGCCTTCTCCCCTTTCCTGCCATGTTCCGCCTCCCACAGGTTCTTCCTCCTGCCTGGAAAGGCCTTGGGTCCCCTCTGGCTAGGCTGACCAGATATACTGTTTTAAACAGGACAGAAAACGATGGTACTGTCCCATTTCCAATGGTACGTATGGTCAGCCTACTGACACCTTGAATGTAGCCCGGTGAGACTAGACTGACCATACGTACCATTGGAAACGGGACAGTGCCATTGTTTTCTGTCCCATTTCCAGTGAGACGTCTGGTCAGCCTAACTCTGACTCATGCCCCAGGACTCAGCCTACATGCCCCTTCCCTGAGACCTTCCCAGGTTCTCATCTCAATCAGGGCCCTTCTCTTAAATCTTTCATCACCTTTGTTCTCCAGCAGGGCATTTTCTATAGTCCATAACCGGATATAGTCATTGGCGTGATTACTTGCTCAGTGTATGTCTCCACATTGGATAGCAAGGTCCAAGGGGTAGAAACTAGACTCATTTGGTTTCACCAGCACAGCACCTGGCAAATGGTGGGTGCTCAAACAATATTTGTCAAGTGAAACACTGAGCAGATTAGGTTTCACAGGGATTCAGAAAAGGTAGCAATCACCGTAAGACAATTGAGGTAGGCTTCCTGGTGAGGGGGCTGGTATACCCTGAGTTTGGTCTGGAAGGATGGATGGGACATGGAGAAGCTCGGATGCAGGGGAAGGCATTTCAGGTTGAGTAAACAGCATGATTCAAGGTGAGGCAACAGGAATGCTTGCAATGTGTCTGGAGCTGGGAAGTTACTCTGGTTTTACTTTGAAAGAACTGTGCGTGTCAAGCTGAGACATTTGAAATGTCCATTAAGAAATGGGGAGCTATTGATAGTTTTTGAGCAGACACCTGGTATAATGAAGATCTATGATGCTTAGTCTCTGTAGAAGCAGCAAGTAGGAGAAAGACCAGGAGTTCTAGACCCCGGGAACATGAAGGCCAGACTTGGGCTATGGCGTTGGGAATAGAAAGGAAGGGAAGATGGGAAAGAGATCCCGGTTCTGTGTGTGGGAGAGGTCCCCACCTGAGCTGTGCCTCAAAGTCATAGTTGAAACATGAATAAGTTCATCAAGACATGCTTAGCAGGCATGGGGTACCCTTGAGATGAACAGGAAAAGGAGATTTTTAAAAAAACATAAAACAGTATTTTTTTTTAATGACACAGCTTACACACACCCACTGGAGAACATTTAGAAAATGTAGAGTGCAAGAGTAAAAATTTCTGGTAATTCCATTGCTCAGAAGTAATTGTCGTGAACATGTTGTGTATCGCCCCAAATTTTTAATGCATGTTTATACAATTTTTAACAATGCTGTTTATATCACTTTGAACTGCTTGTATTTCATTTTCACTTAGTATCATGAACTTTTTTCTACAACAATAAAGATGCTTATGTAATAGAGGTACTTATATAATATCAATTTTAGTTGTTTTATAACCCATTGTATAGAGGCATCATCGTTTATGTAATCAATCCGCCGTTGTTGGACATACAGATTTTTTTCCAATCTCTCTTTTTCTTTTATAAACAGTGATATTGAAGTCATCCTTGTTGCTAGATTTTTGTGTACATTTTAAATTATTTCTGTAGAAAAATTTTCTACACATAGAATTGCTGGGTCAAAACTATAGATGGTTTTAGGGCGTCTGAGTCTTCTTTTCAAATTGCCCTTCAAAAATTTTTGATTCCTTTATCCTCCCATTAAGATTAACATTTTGTATTCTAGTTTTAAAAAGCTTGCTGATTTGATAAAAGAAAAATATTTTACTATTTCTTCATTTTGCATTTACCTTGTTAATTGTTCTTCTCAAATGATTTTGAGATTTTTTAAAAAGAAATTTTGACTATTTGTATTCCTTTAGCTGTGTTTATTTTTTGTTTATGTGCTTCTCTCCCCTTCTGTTCATGGTCTCTTTTCCTAATTAGATGTTTATTTTTAAACATTTTTGAAGGAACTCTTAAATATTAAGGACTTCAACCTTTTGACTGTCATGTTTGTGATTTTGTCACAAATAAATTTTGGAGAGAAGATTTTTAAAAAGCAGAAAGCTGATTCCATACTATGTTATTCACTTTTTCCATGGAGATGATTGCACGGCTGTATCAGTTAAGCTTAGGTTAAATTGCTAGTAATGGACCCAAGTTAATTGACTGTGTCCATTAGCGTCCAGTTGGGGGACTGAAACCACACTAGTAATTTGAAATTTTAATATAAAGGATTATTAACTAGCAAAAGGGGGTTGACTACTAAGGAAGGTAGAAGAACTCTAAAGAGAATAGAAATAGCAGATGTAGGGAACAACTACTAGGGAAGGAATAAACATGGAAGAGGCCACCCAGGCCCCACAGTCCCAACCAGGCTGGAATTCTAACTTCACAGGAGAATGTGTGGCTGTGACCCACTGGGAGGTGGAGAAGTTTGCTGCAATGATGCAGGAAAAGGTTGATGAGCCAGGACTTGCCCATTGGAATACTAGCAAAACTTTGCCACCAGCAGCCAAAGCATAGGAACAAGAAAGATGAGATCACCAGAGGAGAAATGTTTCCGGGGCCCAGCTCCACTATCACCAAGTATGGCAAAGAACAGGAGATTAAGAGTTGAGAGGCAAATATGGCTTAAACAAACTACAAGTTTCTTTTTTTCTTACACTGAAGTCTGGAGGTCTTCAATCCAGGGTCAATATGGCGATTCTGCTCCAGGAAATCCTCCAGGATCCAGTCCCCTTTCAGGGGCCCTAGGTCGAGGCCCTTGTTTTCAGGGTCCAAAATGGTAGCCGGAGCTGAAACCATCATACACATGATCTAGATATGGAAGGCATGGAAATGAAAAGGAGGCAAAGAATGTGTGAGAAGGCTCACAGGAGATGGCATTTGCGACTTCTGCTGTCATCTCATTGGCCAGAACTTAGTCACATGGCCACTAATAGCTATTTGTACATGGGAGTCTGGGAAATCTTTCTTCTGGAAGGAACTGAATTATTATTGTAGAAGAAGAGAAAAAAGGTAGTAGTGGACCATATGCAGTCTCTGACACAATTGGCTAAACTTGCTGAATCTTTATGAAGAAAATTTAGTTGAAATGATGATAGGCCCATTGTTATTACTGAATGTTAACCAGATACATAAAGTAAGATCTTAGAGTAAAATCTTAGAATGTTAGAGTTGGAAGAAACCCTTGGGGTTATATACTGTAAGTTTTTCATCTTTCCTGTGAGAACCCTGAGGACCTTGGAGGGGCAGCAACTTGTGTGAGATCATACGGATAGCTGCTGGCCTGGCTGGAGGCGGGTCCCAGGTCTCCTTTACTCTGCACTCCCTGAGCTACGTAGGATCTCCAGTAGGCCTTTGTCTTCAGAATGAGTCTTGCAAAATTGCACTGGTAACTTATGGCTCTATGAGAAGTCATTCCACAGTGGAGATATTAGGGCTTATGAGATGTGCCTGGTTCTGGAATCAGGCATATAAGATGCAAAATTAAAGCCCCCAAAGCTTCTGGCTTCTAGGACCTAAACTGCACCCTTCTCTCCACTATTGAGCAGAGGCCATGTGAGCTCAGCTGTGGGAATGCAGCAGGTGGGAGATAGCAGTGAGTCATATTCTGCTGAAATTAGGCAGTGAAAAGTGTCATCTTAGGCCAAAGTAGCCATTCATTTTACCAGTCAGAATTCCATCCTTCTATTTAGCTATGAAAATAATACAAGGATGTTTTTACAACAACTATTTGAGCCAGGGTGCCAGATGTTTCAGTTGAAGAGATTTTAAAGAACTACTTACAAAGGAAGGGTTAAGTGAACAAACAAGAGACTAACAAGCCACCCTGGCTGAAGGGACAAGGGAGGGAGTAGTGTTAAAGGACCTGGAACCCTGTAGGAGGGGCAGTGGTGGAGAGATGCGACTATTACCCGAGACTGCACTGAAGCAGGGAAGAAAGGCTTGCATCTCTTTCTCCTCTTCCCTCTTCCTTGCTAAGGTCTCCTCCAGGTTGAATGCAAGCAGAAGCCAGAGGGCAGGGGGAAGTAGAAGATGCAGTACAGAGGATCAGCCTTCCTGGGCACAGAGTGGAGCAGAGAGAGTGGAGAGTAAGTAGAAAAAGAGTAGCTTCAATCATAATTTAGGCCTTGCTGCAGATGCTCATTTACATGGGTGGAAACATTTTTAGTATCTTTACAACATATATTTCTAAATAGCCAATGTGTGGCACCTATGATGCCACTCCTCCATGCCAATGGCATACATGGCTAATTGATCATGGCTATCTTTCTTATGGGTCCAAGAAGTCACAGAAATGTCACCAATTGAGTGGGATTGGCATGAGAGATGAAACCTATTTGGAGCTATAAAACTTAAATAGCCTTGCAAGCAAGTCTGGCCTACCTGCTCATGACAGTTTGATAGATAATCTTTTTTTTTTTTCTGGGAAATTAGCTGAGCATGTATTTCTTAAGCCAAATGAGTCCTGCTTAGAAAGCTAAGCTGTGATATGGCTCTGACATATATTGGTGCAACCATATCATGATACAAATGAAGAGGCAAGGTGGGAGTTTATGTCTGCCTTGAACAAGGTGACAACCAGCCAGACCCTCTTGGCTCATCTGTAAAATAGGATGATGCCAGTCAAGGTGGAAGGTAAAGCTGGAGTTTAGAGGTAGAATCAGCTATCAGAGCTGAATTGCTCTGTCACACCCATCTGTGTGTGCGCTCTCCTAGGTCCTGATTGACCTGTGGCTTCTCAAGTCTTCTTATATTTCTCGTGTGCACTCTTGGACCCTTGAGTTCAGGCTTTAAGTGGTTTTGAATAGAGAACCCATAGCTGAAACAAATGGGCAATGGGACAAGGATGTTGCCAGCATTGTGTAGGGCATAGATGGCAAGTAGATCTCAACTCATCTGTCATTTCTATCAATTTGTGCTGACCCTCCGTAGCACCATGTTGAGATGGATTTGGAGACTGTGTTCAGGTTCAATGGAGAGGAAAGTCATGATCAGTTGGGAATATATGCCCTGCGGGAGAGAGAGAGTAAGGTGGGCACATGGTTGTGTCCCACCCTTAGGGGAAGAACACTGGTTTGGAATCAGCAGACATGGTGTCTGGATGCAATATTTTGAGCAAGTCATTTAACCTTCCTGGACCTAATAGTTTCTTCATATGGAAAATAAGGACATTGCTTAGATTACTTTTAAACTCTCTTCATCTTAAAAATTCTATGATTCAAACTAGTTTTATTTTAAGGTCTTCAGTGTAAAACATGCAATACATCTATTTGATCCAATTAAAATATCTCTAACTCCCCATTTCACTCTGCCATATGCTTGAGTAACTAAGCTCTCTGCTCCTTGTGAAGGCCACTTCTCCAGGCTGGAGCAGCTGTGGAGACCTGGGAGACAGGAGGCCTCCCATACTAAACAGATCCTACACTTTAATCTCACCCAAAAGATCCAGGAGGCATGATTGACATCTCGCCCCATTTCCTCTCCTCTGTCCTTCGAGAGCCTGAGCCTCTCCCCTCCTGCTCTGCAAACCCGCCTGAATGCAGAGTTCTAAAATTTAGGTTCATGGTTTCAAAGTTCATGGTCCTGAGAATAAACAAAAAAACTATTGTGGTTGCATGGAGCTGTGGACCCCATTAACACCGCCCCATGAATATTTATAGCGTGAAACTACAAAAGAATATAGAGGCCATATTGTATTTCCTAGAACTTTCTTTCCATGGGGTCCTTTCTCTGTGGGTCACTTTAATGTAAGCTTTGCTTATTTAGTTGCACACTTTAAGCCGATTAACTTTTTACTAAAAAAAAAAAAAAAAAAAAAAAAACACCAAAAAAAAAAAACCCCTCCCTGTTTGTTTGTACATACACTCCCTTGACAAAGATTCACAGAAAACTGCTTTAAACCTGTTAAATCCCTCTGCTGGAAACTTGAAGTGAACTAAATGTGTCTCTGGGTAGGATTTCTCTGTAACTCCCCCTGTCCCAGCCCCCTCACCCACCCACCTCAGCCTGTTTCCTGAGAGGAATTCCAATGGTTTGAATGTTCCATATTTAATGCCTCCAATAATCTCAGCTTATCTCTAGGTGACTATCTCATGGAACATTAGTGAGGTCCTTCCTGACTGGCTTGTAATTGGGGTGGACAAACAGTGGGCCCTGAATGGATACCCTGCAATTCTCTAGCAGAAATCCTTGTGCCATCAAACATTGACGCTGGAGGGACCTCAGAGACCAGGAACTCCACTGGTCCCCAAACTGCAGTGTGCATGAGTCATCTGTGCTGGGGGGCGGGACATGAATTTAACATGCATATTTCTGGGTCCTGTCCCCAGAGACTCCCATTTCACTATGGGAGTTGGGGCCTGTGGATCTTCATATCAGCACTCTCCCTGGACACTTCTGACACAAGTGGTTTGTGGACCATGCCTTGAGAAACACTGAGCTGGTTCAGCTATCTCACTGAATGGGTGGAGAAATGCCACCAAAGGGAAAAGTTACTTGCCTTCTGTCACACACAGCATCCAAGCTCCTTCTTCAGTGTAGACCATGCCTGTGGTTCCGTACTGCTCTAATCTGGGCCTTTCGTGTTCCGGAAGCAGCTCTTCTGTGGAACATTTGTGATTAGGTCCATAAATGGAAAGTTGATTGAAAAATGAAGTAGCTGCAAGCCCAAGTTGTAAGTGTAGATATTAATCCCCTTACTTCTTCAGGGCCTTGGTCCTGAGATAAGAACTAAAATATAAGATTTGGAAGAAACCGAGCTGTGCCAAGATAAAGAGGGAGTGGTTGCAAGGGCTTGAGCTTCCTGTCACTGGAGGTGTGTGAGAAGAGGTCACTTAGGCATCAGATGGTGGGTTGGACCCAATGACCAATAGGACCCCATCTAGTCCTAGGAGTTTGTAATTCCTGGAGGTTTGCTGAGTATGCAGTAGTCCCCAGAGAATGTTCCTTAGGATGGGAGATTCTGTGAAAAGAGATCCCAGGGCAACCACGTTGGGATTGCTGTGTTCTCTTTGTCTCGGAGACTCCTGATATTTAGGATTGTAAAGGCTCTGAGAAGTTCTGCAGTAAAGAAAATGGTTTAACACAGCATTTCTTATTAACTTCTTAGAAGGTGAAACTTTTGGGAAGAGCTGGATTTGTAGGGGAGAGCTCTGATTTTGGAATCAGGGAGGCTTCTGATAACTTAAAATACCTGGGAAGCCTCTTCCTGCCTGCACGACCTTGGCCAAGTACTGTGTACTCTCTGGGCCTTCCTTGGAGATTAATGTATAGAAGATATGTGGCCTGGTCCGAGGGTCAGAGTGCTATATGCTTCTGCTATTAATAGGGCAAAGACAGACAGGGCAAGGTGGTGTGCAAGTCCTGTGATGGGAGCTGCAGTGATGGGCTGTTCCCTGCAAGGCTGGGTCGTGGCCTTGAGACATTTTGCAGCCTTGAGGTTCAGGCATACACATGGAATCAGATGGGGAACATAACATAACTTTAGAAACTGTGAGGTACTTTATTGTTGTTATTACAGTCATGTGCTGAAGCTGGCTCTTACCTGACTATGGAGCCTCTTGTACATACCTCTTCCCAACTCCAGGTACTCTGCCCTTGAAATCAGTCACCATGGGAGTGTTTTTTCACCAGGGAAATCAGCAAAGGCTTCAAATTAAGGCTCTCTCTTTCCCATGCCAATTGTTAAAGATCAGGACATCACTGAATGTGTATTGCTAGGAAGTATTTAGTTAAAATTCATCTTCTTTTATAGCTTTAAAATTATAAAGATTTTTATTTATGACTTCTGAAAAGCATTTTTCCTATTGTATTTCATAATCTATTCCTGAGATACTTATTAGCCAGTGCTTCATAACAAAACACTACCCACCTTGTCACAAGTCCATAAATTGCAGGTTGGAATTCCAGTGGGGTCAGCCAAGGCTGGAGCAGATGTCATTTTCACTGATGTGCATTTTAGATGCTTCCTATGGTATCCATGCAAGGCCTTTATTTCTCTAAAAAATTACCCTGCGTGACCTTTTCATTAGTCATCACAAGCATAATGGGGGTGCAGGGGAGTCTGTGACCCCATGCAGCTGATAGAGGCAAAGTCTCAGGTGTCTTGAGCCAGTGTTTTTGCAAACTATGGTGTGCACGTGTTCTACCTGGGGTTGCGTTCACTTGCAGCTTCTGACTCAGCAGGCCCGGAGTGCACGCAGTGACTCGGTATTTCTATTATGTTCCAAGGCTGTGTTGATGCCGCTTGTCTGTAGATTACACATCAAGCACCCAGGGGTTGGTGGTGGAAGAATAAAGTTACCCAGGTGATGGGAATCCTCAAAGAGTTTATTCTTTGGAGGCTGCCAAGGGCCTTGTTTTACCTTTTAGTAAGAATTCAATAGTGTGTATTTTGAATGTATACATCCGATTCTAAATATTGTTCAGCCCATTTGTTGATTTAACTTTTACATTTTTTATAATTTTTACTTATTTGGAATTAATTTTGGTGTATAGTGTGAATCCTGTTTCACATGGCTCTGTCGATGTCCCTGAGGGGTAGTCTCACATCCAGGGTTCCCAGATTCAAGTTACACATCATCTGATGCTTTTCTTCTGCCCAGCACTCCCCTGGACTGCAGCATCACTTGATCCAGTTTTGTATTTCTTCTGCTTTTAAAGGTTTTAAATGCCTTCCCAGCTAGCTCTAAAAATATGTAAATGTGAAGAAAGACTGGGTTATTTTTATGTTGTGGCCAGGGCCACACTTCTTCACAACATCAGTGACATCTAGAGATCTCTCAGTTTTGTCTGACTATGTGATCACAATGGCTAAAGACAATCTTTTGGTAACCGCCACCCCATATTTACTGTGTGGAGCAAGTTATTAAACTCAAGGACCCTCAGTTTATGGGAATAAAGTACTTACCTACTTGGGTTCTGTGAAAACTGCGTAAGACAATGTATGTGTGGTCTTAATCCCTGGACTTAATCACACCTGAAGAACATTTGTTATTATGGTTATTACTCCTTTAGAGTCTGATAATATCCATCCATCCATTCATTCAATCATTCACTCATTTGTTCACCCATTCACTTGATAGATACTTTTTGAGCAACTGTGTTACTTCCTGGAAATTAAGATGGAGAGAGGCAGGCATGAGGATGAACCAGACTTATTCTGCCCTTGAGGAATTATTCTTCCTTTTCCTATGGAGTTGGGCAGATGGACACATAGACAAGTGATACCCACAGACTGAGATAGATGTAACTTGGGTTTGGGCAAAGGACCAGGGGCATCTGGAGGGAAAAGACCCTACAAAGCACCTGAACATCTCTACCACCAAGCAGCCATATTGGGGTCATGATTTAACTAAGCACCAAAGGCAACATTGTTTTGGAGAAAAATTTCCCATACTCATTATCACCTGGTATGAACAAAAAGTCTTCCAAAGGATCTGAGCACTCACATAGCCACACTTCATCCTCCCATGAGATGCCCTCTTCCGGGGGCCCTGGGGTGGGAGGTTGTGCTGGTTATGTGCTTCCTGTTCTCCTCTAGATCAGTATTTCTCAAAATCTGGCTCAGGAGATCTTTGGCATCAGGTTCACTTGAGATGCTTGTTTAAAATGTAAGTTCCTCACCTCTACCCCAGACCTGTTGAATGGGGTGGGGAGATGTTGGGTTTGAACACTGGTTATTTGGGGACCACTGCTATAATCTCCCAAACACTGTGTGGTATTAACCCATTTAAACCATAGAAAGATAAACTATTACCTGCATTACTACCCATATAGGAAGCTGAGGCTCAGAGAGATCAAGTGATTTGCCCAAGGTCATGCAGCTATTAAATGGCAACAATGGGATTTGAACTCAGGATCTCTGGCTAGAAAACACATGCTTTTAACCTGTCTCCCCAGGTGAACAGTACAAAGCTTGTAGGCAGAAAGTGCCAGGGAGGTGCTGGGTACCCTGTGGAATACTTGGAATTTAGAACAACTGAAGTAGGGTAAGTTAATGACAGTGATTCTTTTAAGTAGAACTGAAATTTTTTTGGACTTCTAAATTTTTGAAGATACATGAATAAGACCCAAGATAAACGTTTTCCTTGCTTTCTTTCAGATGTGTTATTCACTAAGGTAGTTAAATCTGTTTTACCAAACCACATCATGAAACGGTTATTCCAATTACAGTCAATCCTCATCTTATAAACTGTTTGCTATTTTTTACTTCCTACGAACAAAATAACTGTATTTAAACTTACAGAGAAAAATCCTAAGTGTCCGGCTAACAATGTACATGAGGGTATGTGGTTTTTGAAACTGGTTCAGGGAATAGACAAGCATAAAAGTTTGAAGACCATTACGTTACCTCCTTGGATTGTTTGGGTCTTTCCAGTTCCTGTTCATTCACCCCTTCTCCTCCCACCCTCTTGCTTCCCTCTTTTGCTCTCAGAATGTGTGAGAACTATTCCTGACTGCAAGCCATTGTGAAAACCATGATTGACACAGGACACTTTTTTTTCTTTGAGGAAAAGATGACACTGTATTTGGACTATCTTGTGCTAAGTCCTCAGAGAGGTGGAAAGGCCTCAAGATAGGCAGCTGGAAACGATCTTTGGCCAAGACAACTTTATTACATATTTCAACAAGGCGAAAGTAAGTGTACAGTTCAATGATTTAAGTAACTTTATAATTGTGCAGTCATCACCACAATCCAGTTATGATTTCCACAACACTGAAAACTTTGCTCATGCCCACTTAAAAGTAAGCCTTGTTCCTGGCCCTGGCCCTAGACAATCTCCAATATTCTTTCTAGCTCTGTAAATCTGCCTTTTCTAGACATTTCATACAGATGGAATTATACAATATGTAGTCTTTTGCATCGAGCATCTTTTACTTAGCATGTTTTTGAGATTCACACATATTTTAGCGTATGTCAATAGTTTGTTCTTTTTAATTGCTAAGTAGTTTCCCATTTAATAGATATACCACATTTTGTTTATTCATAGTTTGGGGCTATTATGAATGAGGCTGTATAAACATCTGAGTACATGTCTTTGTGTGAACTTGTTTTCTTTTCTCTTGGGAGGATATCTAGGAGTGGAATTGCTAGATCTTATAAGTTTATGTTTAACTTTTTAGGAAATTGCCAAATATTTTCCATAGGTAGTATACCATTTTACATTCCCACTCTCCACACCACAAAACTGAGCTTAGTCAGGCTTTGTTACCCAAAGGCCTTCTTAGTTTTTCTCTTATTATTTAGTGATGAGAATAGGTGGGCTCTTCCAACTCTCCAAGTGCCTGAATTTCAGGACTCTCTCTGTTTCTTTTCATTTCCCAATTTTTAAAATCTTTGACTTATTTAAGCAAAAATAGTTCACCCATCCCCTCCCCCAACTCCCAGATTATCACCAATCTGTTCTCTGTATCTGTGAGCTTATATATATGTTCCACATAAAGAGAAATCATACAGTATTTGTATTTCTCGTTCTGACTCATTTCACTGAGCATAGTGCCCTTGAGGACTATCCATGTTATAGCAAATGGCAAGATTTCATTCTTCCTTAGGCTAAATATTCCTGTGTGTGTGTCACAGTTTCTCTATCCATTCATTCATTGATGGACACTTAGATTGTTTCCTTATCTTGCCTGTTTTAAATGATGTAATGAACATGGTTGTGCATAGATTTTTTTTTTCAAATTAGGGTTTTTGTTTCCTTTGGATAAATATGCAGAAATGGAATTTCTGGATCATATGGTAGTTCTGTTTTAAATTTTTAGAGGAATCTCCATGCTCTTTTCCACATTGACTGCATCAATTTACATTCCTACCAACAGTGCACAAGGGTTCTCCACATTCTCGCCAGCACTTGTTATTTCGAGTTTTTTTAATGATAGTCATTCTAACAGGTGCGAAGTGATGTCTCACTGTGGGTTTGATTTGCATTTCCCTGATGATTAATGATATAGAACATTTTTTTCTTCTACCTATTGTTCATCTGTATGTCTTCTTTGGAAAAAATGTCCATTCAGATTCTCTCCCCATTTTTAATCACATGCTTTGTTACTTTGCCATTGAATTGAATGAGTTCTTTATATATTTTGGATAATATCCCCTTATCAAATATATGGTTTATGAGCATTATGTTTTTTCTCATTCAGTAGCTTGCCTTTCATTATGTTAATGGTTCATTTGCTGTGCAGATGCTTTTTAGTTTGATGTAGTTCCACTTGTTTATTTTTGCTTTTGTTCATTTTGCTTTTGGTGTCATATTCAATGACATGATCATTGAACACCATTTCCAAGATTTATGTTAAGGAGCATACCACCTATGTTTTCTTCTAGGATTTTTCTGGCTTCAGTCTTATGTTCAAATCTTTAACCCATTTTGAGTTAATTTTTGTGTATGGTATAAGATAGAGGTCCAATTTCATTATTCTTTTGCATGTGGCTGTTCAGTTTTCCTAACACCATTTATTGAAAAGACTGTCCTTTCTTCATTGCATATCCTGGTTCCTTTGTCATAAATTAATTGACCACATATGCGTGGGTTTATTTTAGGGCTCTCTATTATGGTGCATTGATCTGTGTGTCTCTTTTTATGCAGTACCATGCTGTTTTGATTACTACAGCTTTGTAATGTAGTTTGAAATTGGAGCATGTGATGCCTCCATGTCCAACTCGTTTTATAGCCCTTCTCTTTCTTATAGAACCTTGTCAGACATAGTGAATGGAAACCAAGGTGTTCAATTAACATTCTGATTTCCAGTCTTTTCACCTCATTCAGTTCATCATCTGCCTTCCAAGTCAATGCAGGCAATAGTTTTACCAAATACTTCATTGCTGCATAACATAGATCACCTCCTTCCAGACTCTAGTAATGGTTTCCTTGTGACCCACTGTGTGTCCCAAAGACAGTGTATTTTTGTTACAGTAGCATACCTCTTTTGATAACAATTTTGTTTTGTTAGGATAAAGAGGTTATGCTCCAGTAACAAATAGCCCCAAATCTCAGGGACTTACAAAAAAATAACAGTTTTTATTTTTCTCTTTCATACTACATATCTATCCTAATTAGCCATACCTCTGCTTCATATCATCTTTATTCCAGAACCCAGGGAGCAATATCCCCCATCTAGAATATTGCTCATCTTCTGGGAAAGGGAAAAGAGGACATGGCAAATCGTGTACTAGCTCTTAAAGCTTTGTCTTACATTTAATTAGTCAGAGCAGGTAAAGTGGCTAATCCTGACATCAGTGCAGCGGGGAAATATAACCTTCCCCCAGGGAAGGGCAGCAAATACCCTTATTGTGAACAATAGTATCATTTGTCAGCTTATGATTTTTCTTTTATATCCTGGGGGCTCTGAGGAGAAAAACAGCTGCTGTCTTTGTGTGGTGATTTTTGCCCAGAGCTGCCTGCAGCTAGACTGAGATGGGTGACCTTTCAAAATACCTCAGGCCTGTGCCTTTGGTGCCCGCAATTATATCTGTTTTTCTTTTTCTCTACTAGCCCTATGTCAGGAAGAAATTTGATTGGATGGACTGTCTTTTCTAGAGTTTGCTACTGCACACCCAATGTCCTCTGGGGCATTAGTAAATCCATTTCTTGACCTGCAGCTTAAATTGACCCATTGATGTTTTTCCTTTCCAGCTGTCTTTTGGGGAGATATTGCCTTAGATGAAGAGGACTTGAAGTTATTTCACATCGACAATGCGCAAGAGTGGCTCAAGCAGTCAGTGGAGGAAACAGGACATGGAACAGGCAAGTGTGACATCTCCAGCTCCCCTGCTCCAGAGGGAGGGGTTCAAGACTCTAGCAGGGGCAGATGGGGACTGGACCACAGGTCACCATTATTTGATATGTGAGTTCAGTACCCACCTGTTTGTGGATAACCAGAGGGGCCACCCATCCTTCTCCACTGCCAGCTGTGGAGCTGGAACCTCCAAGTGTGCTGATCTTTCTAAGAAGATCTAGGATGCATCTTTATCCAGGGGTTCAGGCTTGAGCTCAGTGCAGGTTCTTAGGACCCTGGCCTTGGGGTCCAGCACTGCCCAACTGGAGCAGATTCTGGATGGACTTCATTTGGGACATGTCTGACAATGATGCTAGTAACGATTAGCCCAAGGAGATGTTTGCTCATGGGGTGTGATGCACTTGTTTGGCCCAACAACCCAGGTGGAAATCCCTTGGGACCAGAAAACGCAGTTGGAGCTGCAGATTTTGATTACTGATCCCCCAGTCTCCCTCCTGCCTCAGTATTAGGGCTGGTGTCTTGAGTTCCCCTCACCTCCCTGCCCACTGGGCACAGATGCCTCAGCTCTGTGGAATGTCCGTTCTTGGAAGTGTCCAGGAAGGCTGAGCTGTGGGGCTGATGGGCCAGTGTGGCTGACAGAGGCTTGCTATTTGGAGACTAAGGATCACATGTACCTGATGTTACATTGTCTCTGCTACCTGTGACCCTTCCACCCACCTTTCCTTTCTTTCTCTTGAGGCTTTTAAAAAACATTATGGTAAGAACACTTAATTTGAAATCTACCCTCTTCACACATTTTGAGTGTACAGTACAGTATTATAAACTATAGGCACAGTGTGGTATGGCAGATCTCCCGAACTTATTCATCTGGCATAACTGAAGCTTTGTACTCTTTTTTTGAATATCTGTCATTGCCCAAATGCAGTGCTGGGGGTGGGGGACAGAGGGAGAGAAAGAGAAATAAGATGTGCTTTCTGCCTTCACCTTTCATACCAGGCAGAGTTTACACCTGGGCAAGCTCTCTAACATCTCCAAGGTTCAGTTTACCTATCTGCGAAATGGGGATGAAACCAATACTCACTCATTAGGGGGCTGGGAGGATTGGCTTTGATGATAATGGGCTAGCCTGCTGTTGGGCACATAGCACATTCTCAGGCAATGGCAGATATCACCGAGATGTAAATAGATCAACTCTAATTCCCCCAGCAAGTGCTGTAATGACCCAGGAGCAGTGGGAAGAGAGAAGAGTGGAGAAGCCTACCTAGGCGAGCCAAGAAAGGTGTCATGGAAATGTGCACTCTGACATTTGTCTTGAAGAGTGAGTAGCAGTTCCTTAGGTGAAGAATCAAAAAAAAAGACATTTCAGGCAGAGAGGAAGCAATGTGCAAAGACGGGGAGTGTGAGAGGGGCTGTCTTTATTCAGTGAACAGAGGGCCTGTCTTTATTCACTGGAGGGTAGCCTTTGGTTGGGGAGGGTGGTGCAGTTGTGGTAGAGAGATGCACCTAGAGAGGTCGGCTGGGGTAGGTGGTAAAGGTGCCTGTCAGAGGGGTGTGGTGGGAATGGTCAGCTTTGGGGTCTAAGAACTTGCATGCCTGTCTTTTCTTCCCTTCTCTCCTGTAGGCTAAGAGAGGGCAGAGTCTATATTATATTAAGGTTTGGACTCCCATTGGTGGCCCAACTCTTTGTACCTTGAAGATACTGGCCAGCATCGGTGGAGAAGGAAGATGTAGACCGAGACGGGCAAACCCTGGCACCATCTCCCAGGGGCCTGAGAGATGAAGTGCTCCAACAGGGCTTTGCTTCCAGAAGGCAGGTTAAAGCACTGGTCACAGTTCTGGGCTTTGGAGTCAGACTGCCTGGGTTTGAATCCTCAATCTGGGCCTCCGTTTCTTCATCTGTCAAATGGGAATAGTAATGCTGTGAGGACAAAAAGAAAGAATATGTGTAAAGTGCTTTGGCACAATGCCTGGCACCTAAGAAGTGCTCAATAATATCCATTCTACCTCTTCCTCCTCATTGTTATTAGTGGTATTTGCAGAAAGACCGCTGACCTGGGAGGGTTTAAGGTTAAAATAGAGAATGGGGGGAGTTTGCTGTGTGCTGGTAGGAATGTTGGGGGCTTGGACTTGAGGCCTTTGAAAATGTACCTTCCTGATGTTTCTTCCTTCCCAAACTTGAGATACGAGTACACACACACACACACACACGCACATGCACACGCACACGCACACGCACGCATGCACGCACTCACACACGCGCGTGCACACACATGTACTTTTTTTCTGGTGTTTTTATGGCAAGGTGATTTTTATCCTGATTACTTTTCTCTGAGGGCCAAGATTGCTTTTTGCATCTATCTAGAATAGTTACTTTATTTTCAGAATGGGAATATTTTTTATTGTTTTTGCTGATTAAACTAACGCTGCCAGTTGTTAAAAAAAGAAGAAAAAAGTCCAATAGTTCAAAATTGTAGAAAGTAGGAAGGAAAATCTCCTGTTATCCCAGCACCAGGGACACCCATCATTGTCTATGTGCTGGATTCCTTCCAGGCTCACTACCCTTGGGTCATGAACATACAGATATTTATAAAACCTAAAAGGGATTTTTCTCAACCCGCTCTTGTCTAACTTGTGTCTTTCACGTAACACACCTCATGGACATCTTTCTGTGCAGTCCATGGTGGTCTTACTGCATTTAATGTACAGCTTTGCCACAATTTATTGAACAGATGGTAATAAAGATGGCTTTCCTTTTTTTCTGCAGTATTTTTTTTCCTGTTAGAAACATTGCTAGTGCGAACAATGTTGTGCATGAATCTTTAAACATTTGCTTTGATTTTTCAAAAATAAATTAGCAAGGAACCACACCTCTATCCCCACTTCATAGTTTCAAATGTTTGAAAGGATGTACTCTTAGGTGTGGGTTATCTCACTGGCAGGCTTTAGGAAGTTCACCTGGTTTGTTTTTGTTTGTTTTTGTTTCGATGGGGCTCAAGGGTGGACTCTTGGAGCAGAGGTGGGATGCAGTGTAGTCTCTGAGGTCTCCTTTCCTGGTTATCCTGTGAACTTGGTGCTGCTTTCCTGGCTGCAGAATAAAACAGTCATTGCCCTAGAAGTGACCTGGTTGGCCTGATTTCCTAGAAAAGCCCCATGTCCCAAGCTCAGTCAGTCTTCCCATCTCACAGGCCATGTGTCTTCCCCTGTAGCAATCTGTTTGCCATGTTGCTAGTTAGAAGGACTGGAGAGCAACAGAGGTGCGTGAAAACATTCCTTTGCCATCACTGGAAAGTACGCTGGAGTCTATCTGGGCCAAGGGGTGAGCAAAGACCTTATGCCTGGGTTGGTTTAAGAGCCACACAGGGTACTGCACTAGCCACAGAACGAAAAGCCACTGAGGGCTTGGGAACCCCAGCAGAGAGCAACCTCGCTGTTCACTTAGGGCCCCAGGCTCATGGTGATTAGTTCCACTCAGTCTCCCTGCCTCTAGTCTCTTTTCCCCATCCTGCTTCCAAGTGATCTTCCTGTCCCTGACCTTGCAGCCACTGTCCTTAGTTGAATGGTATCCCCCACAAATTCATGTCTACCTGGAACTTTATTTGGAAATAGTCTTTGCAGATCTAATTAGTTGAGGATCTTGAGATGAGATCTTAGGATGGACCTTAAATCTAATGATTGGAGTCCTCATAGAAAGAGGAGAGGACACAGAGAGACACAGCAAGGAAGGCCACGTGAAGAGGGATGCGGAGCGTGGAACGATGCAGCTAATGCTAGAGGACACCAAGGATTGCTGGGAGCTGCCACAAGCTAGGAAGAGGCAAGGAAGGATTCTTCCATAGAGGCTTCAGAGGGAGGAGCATGGCCCCGCCAGTTTCTTGATTTCAGACTCGTAACCTCCAGAACTGTGCGAAAATAGATTGTGTTGTTTCAGGCTTTGTGGTAGTTTGTTATGGCACCCCAGGAAACTAAAACAAGTATGCTCCTTAAAATCCTGCAGTGGCTCCCAGCACTTATCAGAAACATTCCTTAGTCTGACTCCCAAGGCCATCCTAACCACAACCTAAGGATCCAACTCCCTTCCCTCTCCTCATCCTCCAGCCAAGCACAATGACACTGTCTGTAGAAGCCTTGAGTGTCCTTCCTCCCAGCCTCTGTTCTAGCTATGCCTCTGCTCCAAGGCCCCATTCTACAGAAAAAGAAATGAAGGCCCAGAGGAAGCCAGTAACTCACCCAGAGCCCTACAGCTGGTGTGCATTCAGGATACCGCTTTACTCAGCACAGCTGTCAGCTTGGGAGACGGCCTGGGTCGGCAGGGCTGTTAAAATTAGCCTCGTTTTGCACCTGGGATTTCCCCCAGTTTTTGGACAGGCCCATTCTCCTGCTTTGGGAGCTGCCAGAGGAAATGGCAACAGCGTTTTGGATGTGTGTGGGGGCGAGGAGGCAAGAGGGGAGAGAGAGTCCTTCTGTGTGCGTGCATTTTTACTTGCAGTGAGAAGAATGAGAGTTCGGGGCAGGCATAGGCCGAGCTGTTCTATGAATGGGGCCCTTGCATTAACATTGCAGAATTTCCTAAAGCTGCTAATCGGATTAGCTGTGTAGTGAAGGAAGTACTTAGCAGGACACGCACACAGACACACAAGCAGGCACACACACTCTCCCACCCTCTCCCATCCTCTTCGAAATGATGGTGCCAATCTTGACAGCTCCATTTCTGAGTTCTGAGACACCTCTCATCCTAACCACACAAGATGTGGAGGGAAGGCCTGTGGGATTGATGATTTAGACATTTTTGGTGAGACCTTTTGTAGGACTCACAGAAAGGTCCATTTCTGTGCTGGGAGCTCAGAAGAACAAGGCAAGGACCTCTAGCTCTTCTGGGAAGTATCGGGGAGGAAATAAGCCAGAAGCTTGGCCTGAGAGAATAAGATGGGGACAAGGGTCAGAAATTAAGGAGAGGTTCCCTGGTGGCGTAGTGACTAGGCTTCGGCGCTCTCAACACCGCGGCCTGGGTTAGATTCCCAGCCAGGGAACTACCCAAAAAAGGGAAAAAAAAAATTAAGCAGAAATCTCACAGATCAAAATCAGGGCTAAAGATGTGCTGCTGAGACCCTCAAGTGTTGAGCCCGAACTCCTTAAGGCACCTGACAGAGGACAGGGCTGGCTCGGCCCGTGGACGGCAGCTGGCATCGGGGAGGGAGGTGGGCTGTGGTGCTGGAACCGGGCAAGGTTGGCAGTTATTCCGCCCATAAAGTTTTCAATTTAGTAAGATGATTTGAGATGATAAAGAGGCATATGATAAAATGCACATCTGTTCTTTGGGAAGGAAAAGAAGAATGCAGCATAAGGATCCTATCATCTCATTCCCTGAGGCCTCATTCGAAGGCTGACTTATACCTTGGATTGAAGCCAGAGTTCACTGTGAACTTGAAGTGTTGGGAAAAATAAATTCACCTTTTGGTTGATTTTTACTGTGATTGCATTGGACAGAATTTGGAATGACTGGGCTGGGATTCCTCTGGGAGTCATAGTAGGGCTCAGAGCCGGTGAGGGGAGGGACAGTGACCACCCATGAATATCCATCTATTCAGGGAGTCATTATCCCAGGCCTCCTCATGGGCCATGGATCTGGGAGCCTGAGTCAAAACTGGGAGATTAGCTTGAGAAACCAAGACAAACCAGAGCTTAGGACCTGACATTCTAGACAAGTTTCTTTCAGTTTCAAGATACGAAATCCCACTCAAGATAGTGCAAGTAAAAGAGTTTATTTAAGAATATAGTCTCATGGCCATTGAAGACAGAAGCGGAAGAGCCAGCCTCAGGGGTTTGGACTAGAAATTGGAGAGAAAGGAGCAAGCTGGCTTCCCTTCTCAGGGGCCACAAAGTGTCTTGATTTTGCTTTTACTGCTGCTTCTTACACCTGACCCGTCATCGCCACCGTACCCAAGCCTACACCATTGGTCCTTCATCTTGAGGGTCCCCCACTAAATGCCTGTGACACCTACCAAGGGAGGGGTATGGTGGAAGTCCTAAGAGTAGAAGAGCTCTCCAACGGAAGGAGTGTAAGTTGAGCTGATCATGGGGCTGGCAACAGCGCCCCCAGGAGGTAGGAGAGGAAACAAAGTGACAATGGAAGCAGGTGATGCGTCTGTGTCTTTGGTTTGAGAGAAGAGCCAATGACTAAGCAGCCTCTGGTTTGCAGAGGTGACAGGTGAGTAAGTAAACTGACCCTCCAGGTGTGGAGGTGTGGAGGTAGCTTCCTTTTGGGTTAACCCAGTATTGGGGCCAAGCTGGGGAACCTCACATCCACTGTGCCATTTATATTGTGTTCGTGGGAAAATACTTTATGAACTCCCATCAGCCATCTTAATACATGGAATTTGGGGACATAGCCTGTTAAGAGATGGGCATGGCTTGTATCAGGTGAGGGTCCAACCTGTGCCTCACCTCCCTGAGCATCGCCTTTTGGTTCTTCATCCGATTCTATTTTTGCTTTCCTTTAACTGCACATGTTTTTGTTTGCATATATTGAATGGCATCCTTGTTTCCTGTTCTTAATTGAAATAGGAGTTGATCTCTAAAGCAGAATGAAATGACATAACATAGACCACACTTAATGGATTTTTATTTATACAGCCCTCCAATCAATTGTTTTAGCAATAGTAGCCTAGACATAAAACCTATTTTCCACCCCACTTGAGAGAACCTGTGGTGGATCCTTTTTGAAAAAATACTGAATGCTTTTAGCCAGTAAGTAGTCATCCCCTAAAATTTTTGAAGTTAGTATTTGTAGTTTTCTTAACGTTATCAGCTTATCTCTGTATTTCTTGGCCTCTTTCAGACATGTACATTTTGCTACAGCTGGGAACTGACCTTTGTTTCAAATGCATTTACTACTCAAGTACTTTGTTATTGGGCTGGAAGTGATGATGAACTAAATTGTTTTTGGACAAAAGCAGTGCCACAACCCTTCAGAGCTACCCACAGCACAGCAGACCTTGGCTGAGTCACTTTACCTCACGGGGCCTCAGTTTTCTTATCCATAGAAAGGACCGTTGGACTTGAAGCTCCCTGTGGGATAAGAATGAGTCTCTCTCAGTTCTTTTGCCAAAGAATATCCATGAATGGATTAGGGACTCAGTGCTCGTTGTCTGCTGCCTGTGTGGCTGGTCAGATAACCACAGTGTCTTTGGCTCCTCCTCCACTGAGTCCTCTTGGAGCTACAGGTGTTGGCAGTAATGTGGCTGTACCCTTTTCTCTAATCTATCTTAGAAAACAGTAACAAACAACAATGGGCCAGAGGAGGGAGGTTAAGAAAGGTCAGCCTGCCTCCCACAGCAGAGCCACATGAGGGATGGAGACACCGTGCACCAGTGACAAGTGGGCAGGTCTGGGAAAACCAGAGGCACAGCTTGAGGGGCGGCGCGGCAGGTGGCCCTGCCGGTATGAGTTTGGCATGAGCCCTCCCGCCACAATGATGCTAACCTGACTGATGTGTAGGACAAAGTTACATTTCTTCTGGGCTGTTTACACTGACATTTGCAGGTCATTATTTCTGTGGTGTCCAAGGAGGTCCAGAGAGAAAAGGCAATGCTGGTGGCGGAGATGCCAGTGGAATCTCATTCCCTGTTCTGGTCATCTTATTTTTCTTAGGTGTCCTTTAATTATCCTGTTTGCCCAGAACAGTGAGAGAAGAGCCCCAGCTGGCCTCTTCATTGAACTTCTGAACTGTATCCAGCCGGTCCTGCTCCTATGGTGCCTTGCTTTCTGCTTCAGGGTGCTCTATAACCCTCCTGGGTCCTGTACCTTGGCTGCCATTGACCAAGAAACTTCCATCTTCTCTGATGTTGGCACCCCCTAGAGGCATTGACTTTTCTATTCACTCTGCATCCCAGAGGTAGGGGGTCAGCCCATTGGCCAAATCTGGTCTGCAGGTGTGTTTTGTTTGTTTTGCAGTACTTGAGTTTTTAATTTACTGCCAACATTGAAAAATCAGTTTTCTCATAAATATCCAAAATCCTGGCTTCTCTTAAAAAGTTTGAAGATCTGGCTGTGCTGGTCCAGCAACCCCACATGGCAACAATCAACAGAGTTACATAGCGATGTGTTGAACTCAAGGGGACCAGGCGCTCTGCGGTTTGCCACAGACCCCACTACTCCCTAGCCTTCTTTCACACCTGACCTCTTTTGCTCTGATATATTACTTGCCTGACCCAACTCCAGGCTTTTGAGTTGGCATCTTGGGCCACTGGGTAAGGGACTCCATCCTTGGGCCCTCATTCAGGTCCTATGACACTGGCCAGAGCTCCTTCTCTCTTCTCCGTCAAGTGAGGGTGGGTCCTAGAACTTCGACTGTTGTCTGGTAGTCTGGAGAAAGATCCTTCCTCCAGAACCTCCTTTCTTCTTTTCCTTGAGCTTTCAGTCTCTGGTACTTGCTCTGGGCTCTGAATGGCACTGCGGGGGAACCCAGAAAAGGCAAACAGGACACTCAGTGTCTTGCAGGTGGCAGTTTAGGCCCAGCACATGCATTGGCATCAGAACAGGTTCTTTCTGCCCCAGTGAATGAGTGGATGCAACCATTAATAGCAATTAGCCTCTCTGACGCAAGGGGCCCATTACACTTCACTGATACACACCATCACCTCCCCCAAACGATAGTCACCTCAGCTTCTGTTTACTTGTCTTATCTCTTAAAGGTGAAGCCATTGCTCTGCATTTCTCCTTAAACTAAGGTCACAGACAAGCCATGAAGCTCCATACTGTTCTTTTTGCTTCTCTCCCCCAGTTCTCTGGAGAGGGTTTGGGTTGGCCTCCTCCTTTCGCTGATTTCCCGAGTTCCTTAGCACTATTTCTGTGACCCAGTTCATGCAGTTTGCCCTTTGAGACATTCGTAATCCTTATTGGTTATTTGGTCATCTGTGCAAAAGCCATGTGATAAAATCCTGAGACTTTTCTGAGATCAAATGTGCTTTACCTCGTCAAGCCTCAGTTTCCTCATCTGTAAACTGGAGCTAATGATAATAATACCTTACCCCACACAGGTGCAGTGAGCTGAGATGATATGAGGGCTGTCCAGAAAAAATCCAGCCATAAATGTCTCTATTTTTCATATTACATGGCTGGATACTTTCCAGACAGCCCTTTTGTATGCAAGCATTCGTTGATCCAATTCAGTCCAATTCAAATGGATGTATTAGTTAAGCACCTGCTATAAACATTGTATGGTGGAGATAAACAGGATGTTGTCTCAGTCTTCAAGGAGTTAACTGTCTTGTAGCAACCACAGACTGTTCACAAATAATTATACTACGGGCATGGGAGGATCAGGGCTGGGAGCTCCTTGAGAGCAGGAACTGTGTCTGATCTGTGTGTCTTTCCCTGGCACCTGGTACAGCGCCCGGCACAGAGAGGTGCCCCATGAAAGCTTGTTGAATGAGGGACTGAATGAATGAATGAGTAGAGGGCCATGAGGAAGATGAAAGTGAAGCAGAGAGCTGGGGGATGGCTTCATGGAGGAGGCTGCGCTCGGGCTTGAGGGATTTGGGTTAGGGTTGCAGTGCGGAGGGCCCTGCAGGGGGAAGGCAGAGTGGGAACCAAGCCATGGAGGTGGAACTTGGCTGTGAGAACTGAGCAGTTCCGGGTAGTTGGCAAGAGGGTGGGGCAGGGGGCGAGGAGAGAAGTCGGAAAGGCATGTTGGCATCAGACTCCACTGGGACTTGGGCTGAGGACTCGCACGCTGCTCTGTCAGGCTGTCCCCGTCCCTCAGTGCCCGGAGAGTCTATGATATGTTCACTCATTTCCTTTATCCCCATGTCTCTTGGATGTAAAATTGTTCTCATTGATTTGCGTGAGATATTTATATAATGAATAGTAAACATTTGTTATCTTCAATGCAGATATTTTGCCTTGTATGGGTGATTTGTTTTCATTTTAGGGGATTAGTCTTTCTGATATACAAAAGTTTTAAAGTTTTTGAAGCTATTTCAAATAAAATTTCCTTTTTCTTTTTCTTTTTTTTTTTTTTTAATTTCCCTTTTCTTATACTTCTGTATATATGAAATTATTCTTACTACAGCTTTGGGAAATGACATTTGTTATTTTTTTCTAAAGTTTTTCCATGCTTTGTTTGTACTTAACTCCTTCTTTCAATTCATTTGGGTTTTATTTGGAGGTAGGGTTCATACTCTTGCCCCTAACTTCTGAATAATAAGCTCAACACCATCTAATTCATATTCTTTCCCCATCATCTGGCGATGTCTTCTTTATTGCATTGTGAGTTTCTGTTTATGTAGGGTTAGCATTTATGTCCCATTCAGCTATGTCTTTATATGTGCCAATATTAATATTTGGTGGGGTCTATCCTTTCTCATTGCCCTCACTCTTCATTTTTAGATATGTCTTGAATATTCTCACATGTTCATTCTTCTAAATGAATTTGAGAATCACTTTGCTACAAACAGCTGAGAGGATCTCAACAAAATTCTCTTAGAATTTCAATCACGGTCGCATTAAACCCGTAACTTAGTTTGTGGAAACTGACACATTTGTAGTGTTTACTCAGTTCCTCCAGGGACACTGCACGTCTGTTCTTTACTTACTATTTTTATAAATTGCAATAAATATGTGTAATTCCTCTCTTGCAGTGATACACATTTCCTATTAAAATTGTCCCGAGTCTCTTATGTTGACTATTTTGAGTGGGCCCTCTGAAATTTTCTTTTCTATTAGCATATTTCAGCATGAAGAACAGCCAAGTGGGTCCTTTTATTGCATCTCAGAGCTGAGTCAGCTCTTCCTTCCACCGCCCTTCTCACATCCCACGGGGTACCAGCTATGCTTGCCTGTCCCATTACCTGAACAGCTCCCCTCAGCTCCCTCCTCTCCATCCCTACAGCCCCATCACTCCAGCATGTCATCACTTCTTGCCTGGAGGCATTAACGTGGCTCTACCCTCACGTCCTGCAGCCTCCCTTTCCCCAGTCCCCGCTCCCACCCGCAGCCACCTCCTGTATGCATCAGTGAAGACGAAAGCTTGCTTTTTTTAGAGGGTGTCCGGGAGGAAAGCAATAAACACAGAAGCAAATAAAGGTGATTGCTGCTGGTAATGCTCAGTGATCTCCAAAGGAAATAAAAGGGGACTGAGAAGATTCTTCTGGAATCTTCCTCTCAGGTATTCAGCTTGTTGGTCCAAATTTTGGCCTTCATATCTCAGGGGAGAATTTAATTGGTGTCCCTCATGCTCCCAGATCCCTGTGCTCCCTTCCTTACCACCAGCTATCTGAATTTCTCTTTGCCATGCCTCTCTAGTGCCCCACCACAGCCACACCCAACCACAAGCACCCCCCACCACCAAGCTTCTGCAAATCTGTGAAGGAGAGGCCCCCCCAAAATCCCCCGAGGGCCTCCAAGAACCAGCAGTTCTCCTCTACATCTTTGTAGAACCAGAAAGGACCAAATCCCACTGGAAGTTTAGGTGACAGTCATTGCTGTGAGGGAGAGAGAGACTACTCCTTTCTTACCTGTCTTCTCACTCTCTCACTTTCTTTCTTCTAAATAAAACTGGGATGTGTTCTCAGACCCTGCTATAGTTTTGGCCATGGGGTAAGGCAGAGATAAGCTCTGTCAGGTCAATCAGTGCAGGCCTGCCCTGAATTGGGAGAGGCTTGGATCCGGGGAGGGCTCCACTAACCCCGATAGGGAGGGCTGGTACAGCTGTGCTCCTGGCCAGAGCTTAGGCCACGGTGTAGTCAAGATCAAAGAGGCTGAGGCCTCCGAAGATGGCCTGAAGAATAATCATTAGTAAGGCTATGGGGTCCTTCCAATGGACCAGGCACTATATTAGGTGCTGCTCACAACCTGAAAAGTTGGATCCTATTTTGTCTATTTTTATGGATGAGGAAACTGAGGCTCCGAGAAGTTAAATATCTTGCCAAAGATCACTTAGGTCAAAAAAGCTGTGCTAACAAGCTGAGCAAATTGTTTTCCTTCTATGTTCTATCCTACAAGACTCCCCCCCATCTCCACTTGTTGAAAAGCTTCTTGTCCTTAAGCGGCCAAGAACTCTTGGACTTCTAGGTTGGGAGTGGGATTTCCTTCACCGGATGGCTCTCACTGTTCTCTGTGTCTCATGTCTCCTGTCGGGGGTTGGGGGCAGTATCTGGTTCACAGCTGGGTCTCCCACACAGCCTAGTACTCTGTAGGACTGACTTGTTTCAAGGCAGGTGTTGAGTCCTGGCCAGAAATGGGGAGCTTAAATGGCTCTGAGGGAATCCAGAGGTCCTGAGCTCAGCTGGAAGCCAAGGGGCTCGCCTTTGTGCCTGGAGAAGACCACTTTCTATTCCTGAGCAAGAGCCTGCTCAGCCTTGAAGGACATCTGGTCTAATCCCTGGGCTAGGGGCTGGGAGCTCTATCCAGGCAGAGGAAGCCTGCTGGTGAGGTAGGGTTTCTGTGCAGAGGTGGAGAGTGGTGGTCTAGGGCAGCTTCCCTTTCCTCCCTCTTCTCCTCCTCTTCCTCAGAGACACCACCACCTAGCAAAATGGGTATCTGACTGGAGGCTCTGGGAAGAGAGAGCTCAAATTTGCATGATTAAGATGCTTCCCCTGAACTTCTGCCTGGAGCAAGAGCAAATTCCGAGGCCTCATGGCCAGTGCAGAACACAGGTGAGAGTCAGTTAAGAGACTGGAGAAGGGAGGGCTGGATCTCGGAAGAGCTCACCCAATGCTATCTGAGAAAAGGTTCTAATAGAGGCCCTATTGAGGTTCATCTTGACAGGTTGTAGACTCACTGTTTTTTTCTTTCCATGGTTAGAGTAGAAAATCAGAAGAAAAGACTGGATCACCACTTTCCCTCTACATAAACACAACTTTGTGTCTTTCCCATAGGAAAAAAAGGCTTCCTTGGCAACCATTTATGTGTGTATGTGTGTGTACATGTGTGCACAAGTATACTAAATAGTATAGACCATATGTTTTCAGCAAAGTGTATGCTATCATTTAGTTCTCCTTTTTGAAAAACCTTTTCATTTCCTAATTTCAAAAGTAATATATTGAACAAAATTTGGAAATTGCAAAAAGTATATAAAATTCATCCAGAAATCATCACAATGGACATTGGGTATTTCCAGTCAATATTTTTCCTTTTTCTTCCTTTTTTTTTTTTTTTGTACAAAATGTGCTTTAAAAAAAAAAAGAAGAATCATACTCGAATCTATTGGAATCATACTGGGTATTACTTGCTAAACTGTTTTTTGACTTATAATGTTAACATTTTTCCCACTTAGCAAACTTCCTTCTAAAATAGTTTAAATGTTTACACAGTGTTCTATTATATCATAATTTATGTTACCACTCCCCTCTTGGGTGTGGCTGTTCCAGTCTTTATTATAAAAAAATGTTGAGATGAACATCCGTTGTCTTTACTGCCAGTCACATTCTTTAGTACCAAAATCTAGAAGTCATCTTTTTGGGTCAAAGTCGTATTATTGCCCATTTTAAAAGACTTTGATACATCTTGCAAAATTGCCTCATAAAACACTATCAGGGCTTTTGAGCCACTCTTCTTGCTCGAGCCCGCTTCTACCTCTTAGGAGTGTACTTTCTCTTCAATAAACTATCGCTTTGTTTTACCACTTTAAAAAAACAAAAAACACTATCAGTATTGTTCTTCCACCAGCAGTGAGAATTTCCTTTTTGTTATACATCCACCAATATTAAGTCATTTCATTAACAAAAACTGGTGATAGTCTTTTAACTCATTTCCCTTTCCCTTCTGTAGCATTTGAAATTTGGCATAGATATAAAAATTCTTGGCGCCGAATGACTTAGGATTACACATTGATTGCTATCATAGTTGCCTAGTTCATTCCTGAATCAATCTGTTAAAGGGGCTTTGTCATTTTTTCCCCTGATGAATAATTAAAACCTCAGCTGAGCTGGTGTGTCTTGCAGGTAGTTTTCTGACAGAGGTGTGCAGACGTTTCATCCATTGGCCTTGCCTGGGATGCTTGCTCAGACCACACCTGTACAGGTGTAGGGTAGAAGGGATTCTGGAGTCAGAAGAGCCTGCCTTAGAATGCAAATACAATCACTTACCAGCTGGATGACCTTGGACCTGAGCCTCAGTTTTCTCTTTCTCTGAAAGAGGAATAGTATTACTTATTCATAGGATTGCTGTGCCTTTACATATGGCCAAAGGGCATGGCAAATTAAGACTGCTTAAGACTTGTGAGGATAAGACTCTGGCTCTGCACAAGTTAAGCCTTCCCTCCAGCCACATCAGACTCTTATTTTCCTTCTTTAGGACGTTTTTACTTGCTGGCCTCCTCACCTCCCTGCCCTGCTAGAATACTCTTCCCAGATGGATGTGCCCCTTTCATCATTTAGGTCTCAGCTCAAATGTCATCTACTCAGGGAGACCTTCCCTGAGGTCACATCCCCTATTACTCTTTCAAAAGCTCTGTTTTAATGTCTCCTAAGTGTTTCATCCCTCCTTGGAATGATCTTATTGTTTATTGTTGATTTTCATCTCCTTCACTGGGACCGTGAAGGCACCGGGAAGGTAGGCTTTGCTTGTCTCTGCCTTCAGGAACCCAGCACAGTGCTGCCCAAAGCAGGCATCAGCCAACATTTACTGAATGAATGGACTAGTAACAAAGTGATTGTTAGGATCGTAGGCTAGAGATTATCTTTTCTTTTTTGTAGAGTAAAGCAAAGCAGTTTCATGCTAGATTACCTCCCATGGGCCAAGGCTGGAAACACATGTATTAAAAAGTCAGTGTTAACCTAAAAATAAAAAGTCAGAATGAAATGCAACAGGTGTTAATTTGAGATCCAAAAACTGCAATTTAGGAACAACAGAAGCCCAAATAGAGTCCTCCCCATACAGGAGAGAGGCTAGTGTTTCTATGGGAAACCAAGGAAGATGAGGTAAGTTGTATTAAAGAGGAGTTGATTGGTGCTGGATGAGTGAGGGTGGATTTGCACTTCCTGGACTGACCTGAGAGTCAGTCATCAGGCAAAGGTTCTTCATTGATTGGTTTTGGTCATTGGCAAAGTCCAGTTTCATCGGTCCTTATAAACAACAGGACTTTCTTTTTGCTGATTTCTTGGAATGTTGGCAGTTCAGTTCTGTTCGGAAGATGAAGAAAAACAAGACATGTAGGGCAGTTCCTCTGAAATGCTACTTCAGCTCCATTTTGATAGGCTCCACTCATGTCGTCTTTCACGTCAGTAATCGTGAGAGTGAAGGTTATCCTGGCAGGGTTACGTCAGCGCGCAGCGTGTGTGAAAGGCTTTGACACCAGACTGACCCGGGGAGAATCGCAGCCTTCCGGCCCGCGGCTGTGATAGCTTAACTGCTCTAAGCCTCAGTCACCCTGTGTGTAAAATGGGAAGTCACCTCGGAGGGGTGGCTTGAGGATTCAATAGGCAACATGAGTGTAGGACCTGCCAGTAATCGGCGCTGCAAATGGTGGTTGTTCTTGTGTTTAAGAAAACCAAAAACAAAGTAGTGTTAGGCTCCAAGAAAGAAGGACCAAGAGGAATCATTAATATAAAGTTTTGTTTATTAGTAACGGAATTAATGAATATGAATTCAGGGTCCCTGTTGTTCCAGTGAGCAACATTAACCTATGGAACTAGGCTCTGTCCATTTGGGCTCTGAAAAAGCCCATCTCTTTCTGCCTAGATGTCTTTGGGTGTATATGGTTAATATTTCATTAATTATGGTGGAGGGGCGTTGTGTGTACATCAGTGCCTCCTATGATGCATATAATTAAGCCACTCTTTTGTTGGGAGCGGAAGAAAATTGGGCTTTCCCAAAGAAAAGCAGCTTGCTCCCAAAGTTGCTAACAGATTGCTTCTTAATTGAATTTGGGAGGTGAATTATATGGTGAATTAGAGAAAAGAACAACTCTGAATTTAGTGAATTGTTCCATAAAGGAAACTGTGGGATTGAATTGCAAATGCTGGATAGAAACATTTCAGCCTGTCCTCATGCATCACGGGCCGCTGACCTCTGCTGTGTTTCAGTGAGAGCGTGAACAGGCCCGCAGCTCTCTTTTCAGGGCCTGGAGGGCATTCTTTCCCAGAGACCAGCTGTAAGCCTGGGTTTCTTATGCAAAGGAGACGTTTGAATACACCCCTGTGACTAATGAAATCTACAAGTCCTTTGCATATCCTCTTACCGAAGAGGTAATTAACCAAAGATCAAATGTAAGTATATATGAGTATGTGTATTTTTTCAAGTATTTTGTCTTGAAATTACACCCAGGGAATAATATATCACCACACCCCTCATTGCGCCTGCCTGCATCAGGCTGTACGCATTTCTCTCTCCCTTGTTCTGTGTAGTGCACTATTACTGCAGTTAGAGCCACAGTCACACCTGTCTTAATCATTTGCTAGCTTTTACTGAAAGAGAGCAACACTTTCCATCAATTTAGATGTGAGAAATGATGTTTCTTAGGGTTTGATGTCTATCTCCAGCTCCACATATTCCATTCCTGGTGAACTTAGGAGGAGAGAGAGGTTGGTTATCAGAAAATATCATGAGACGGGGACTCCTCTTACATGTTCTCTGAATATTGAATCTCAACCTTGGCTGCATTATAGAATCACCTGAGGAGCTTTAAAAAAAAACCCCAAAGCCCAGGGCATGCCCTAGACCAGTTAAACAAGAACCTCTGGGCGTGAGACCCAGCCATCAGAATTTTTCTAAAAAGCTTCTCAGAGGACCCCAAAGTGCAGCCAAGATTGAGAATCATTGTTCCAACAATCTCTGCTTTCCTCCCTCTGTGAAAGCTAATAAAGATGCATTTTTCCATCAGTTAGGCTGAGTTAGAAATGATTGAATTTTCTTTTCAAGCGCTATCTGCCTAACTCTTCCATCCATCTGTCCATCCATCTATCTGGTCACACATCACACATTTTATGCAGTGACTGATCTGTGCCAGGCACGGTATTGGTTGTTCATTTCTGGACAAGACGAGGTTCCTTTCTTCAAAATGCTAAAAACTAGAAACCAGATTGGGGGTCAGCTGAGTAAACAAGAAGTCAGGATACCTTGTGATGGAGGATGTAGTAAGTCCAGGGGGCTGTGGGAGCACAGAGGAGGGGGCTTCTAACCTGAGAGGAGCAATGGGGTAGCTTCCTATTGGAAGTGGTATCCAAGTTGAGGCTTGAAGGGCCAGTGGGGTTTGGCCAGGTGAAGAGGTGGGTGTGGCTGAGGCAGATGCGTCCATCGAGAGGAGGGAGCTTAGGGTGGCTGAGCATGGAGTAGGAGTGGGAGAAATGGCAGGCAGACCCAAGGCACCAGATGGAGGAGGCTGGCAGGGCCTCATCACAAGGGCCTCATCAGTCTGTTGGGATTGGAGTTAGAACTCATCCCAAGGGCAGTGGGGAGCTTTGCAAGATTTTCACCAGGGATGGGGCCAAACCACATTAAAGCCAGGTAGACCCCAGGCTGAGCCGTACTGCAATGGAGCTCCTGAGAAAGCCCTTCTGAGAAAAAAGACAAAGCCTTCAGTCTCTTGCTGATAAGGATGACAGAGGAGGGGTCTGTGTTATTAACCACTCATGACCCCAACCTCGACATGACTTTGGATGTCCTCCCACAGACCTGGAAAGTGCCCTGGGTTCCTTGGGAATAACCAGCCCCTCCCAGGCACCCCACTTGTCTTCCTTGTTCTTTCTGGGTCTGAGGCTGAGGGGAAGGAGCACAGGTTTGGGGGGCGGACAGGGCCCACCTCGAGTTATCACGTCTACTAACCATCCTTGAACTTTCAAGACAGGCGAGTCACTTGACCTCTTGGAGCCTTGCTTCTTCATCTGTAAAATGTAGGTGTTTATGGCCCTTTTGTCCTTAAGTCTTTATGAGGCTAGAATTATAAAACTCAAGGCCAGGAAAGCATTTAGCATTGTTCTTAAGGCATGGTCAGCACCATAATTGGCATTTTGTGAACACTGATTCTTTCCCCACTTCATTTACTGGGGGGCACCTGGTTTCCCCCCCCCCCAACGCCAGAGCTTTTGCTCCTATTATAACCCCAAATACCAGGAGGCAAAGGGAATCAGAAGTCCTCAACCCATCCCCTCCTCTGCCTGCTTCAGAGCTAAATACAAATCTCTCCCACCTCACCCCGACTCCCTTTCCTCCAGCCCCACCCTGCTACCGCCTTTGCTCCTCAGTCGCAGCCTCCAGCTAACCTTGAACTGTCTGCGCCCAGGTATCATTACAGGTCAGTTTCTTTTGCTCCCCTACCCCTTGTGCAGAAGCCAAGCAGGTCTAAACTTACCAACCCTCCATGCTGGGAATGCTATATGGAATATCCTTTCAAATCCCAGCTGTGTTCCCTTCCTGCCCACTACTAATGACCCTGGTCATAGTCAGGGCTGGTACAATTATGAAACTCTTTCTTGTACTCTGGTTCCCATCTAGATCTCAGAATAAAAGCCCAAATCCTGAAAATGGCCTGCAAGGCCCCACCTGGGCCGACCCTTCTCTGCCTGCTGACCTCATCGTCTACGACTCCCTCCCTTGCCATTCCATTTCAGTCATATTCGCCTCGCTCCTGCCAAGTCCACTCCCACCACAGGGCCTTTGCACCTACTGTTCGCTCAGTTTGGAATGCTCTTCCCTAGATAGCTGCAGACTCTCTCTCTGACTTTTTTCAGGCTTCTGCTTTTCTACCTCACATCGAAACCGCAAGCCCTCATGCCTAGGATTCACTCATCCCCTCACCCTCATTTGTCTTCTTTAAAGTGTATTAACAAGACTTTGCTATTTAGTTGCCTGTTTGTTTACCACTTTCTCCCCTACCCTCCATCAGAACATAATTTCCATGAGGTCAGGGTAGAGTTTGTTTAGTGTCATATCCTGAGCAGCAGAAACAGCATCTGGCCTGTAGCAGGTGCTGGAGAAATATTTCTTGAATGAGCAAGTTCCTAAACAAACTCATGACCTCATTTGGTCCTCACAACAGCCCATTTGACGGATGAAAAATACTACCACCCAAGGTCTTAGCCACAGTTACCGAGCTGAGAGAAGACTGAGCTAGTTGCTGAGCCACGGCCTCAGGCCCTCCTTTACGGCACACATGGCACATTCCTCTGCTGGCCAGCGATTTTCATACCATCAGGATTTCCCCTGACCTTTTAGCCCAAGAGGAAATTATATTGCAACTGGAAGAATACCCAGAGGGCTGGGAGCTGGCAGCGGACATCCCGGCAGCTGCAGGGAGTGTGTGAGTGGATTCTGAGTTGGCCAGAAAGGCACCGGAACGAGCCGGATGAAGGCATGCAAAAACGTCAGCGTGCGACTGGTCCACTGCCAATGTCAGAGTCACAAGAGGCGAAGAGATAGTCTGCATGTCGGGATCTAGGATGCAGGACCGCAGGCCTGTGTCTCCAGTGGGAGTCTGGGGCCAGGCTTTTGGCTTCCGTGTTTGGGACCCTTCCTGGCTGTGGAGCACAGGAAAGATCACCAGGCTCTGAGCAGGAGACTGTCCTGAATCCTCAGCTTCTCTTATGGGCTGGACAACCCTGGGCTAACCATCTTGTGTCTGTTTTCTCCTCAGTGATATGGGGTAACACTGTCTGCCACAGTGTTCTAAATCAGGGTCAAAGGGGATATGGGAAAATGGCTTCGTAAGCTGCAAATTTCTAAACAAACGCAAGAAATAATTTTGCCTTAGTAAATAGATTGTCCTGCCGTTGCTTTGATGTGGATTCACATGTGTAAGTCTCTTGGGGACACAGGCTTTGTCCTCAAATCTGCTTCCTGTTGTCATTGCCCACCTAGTTGCTCGAACCTCAAATGTAAGAGTCATCGGTGGCCCCTCTCAGTTCCTCCTATCTTATTCATCAGCCTTTCTTATTGCTCTGCCTCAAACTATATCCCTAATATGACAGGTCCCCAACATCTCCACTGCACTGTTCAGCTCCACTGCTGTCTCTTGTCTGGACCATCACAAAGCCTTCTCTTTTGCCTGCCAGAGAGATCTTCTTAAAACATCAAAACACATCTGCTGTTCCTGTCCTGCTTTAAATTCTCTGGATCTAGCCTTTCTCTGTGGCCTTGTTCCTCTTAGCCACCATGATCAGCCTCTCCATTCCTGATCCAGGTTCTTTTCTCAACCTGCCTTCCTCTGGGGACGTGTTGGCTCAGATCTCCATGTGGCCAGCTCCTTAGAGTCTGTCACGTTTCCACCTGAATGTCAATTCCTCAGAAGGGACTTCTCCAGTCACTTTCTAAGCAGCTGCTCCAGTCATGCTCTACCACATACTGAGTTTGATTTTCAGAGCATTTGCTGAGCCTGCAATGGTCTTTTTCTTTATTTTTTACCTACTGTTTCTTGTCCAGCCACCCATTTAGAATGTGCACGCTCGTCTGTCTTGCTCACTGCTGGATCCCAGGTGCTGGAACTGCACCTGGCTCACAGTGGGTCTCATAGTAGTTGGGGATGGATATGAAGCTGGCTTATAGATCATGGCTACTGCAAATGAGTACATATATCACTGGCCTTGACTGAGGCTGTGTCTGCAGAGTCTGATTTACAAAGTAAACAGAACAATTTCTAAAAGGAGATTCACCTGAGAGGAAACCAGCATGCCTGTTTAAGCCAAGGCAGCAGTAAATGACTACATCACCAGCAGGTCAGTAAAGATTTGTTCCACAAAGGTTTATGATAGATTCAGTATAGAAAGGCTCCTGCTCCGCCACCCTCTCCCTCCCCCCTCCCCCTACTGTAACTCAGCGCAGCCTGGGGAACTGACAACTTAGCCCGGGAAACAGTAACTTGGCTCGGGAGACTGAAACTTGCCCTAGCCCTTACCTTAGCCCGGTACATAGAAACCTGTCCTTGACCAATTAGTAGTGACCACCTAGCTCTTACCTTAGCCAGGTGAATTGAAACCTATTCCTGACCAATCAATAGTAACCACATATTCCTCCCTCTGCCTTTTGCCTAGCAACCTATTCCTCCCTCTGCATTGTGCCTAGCAACCCCTTCACCTATATAACTTCACTCCCAACGGCCAGAGCTGCTCTCCCATTGTGAGGCAGCCCAGCAGCTTTTTCCCCAGTAAAGCTTGTCACTGTCACCCGATGTTTTGGCTCGTTTCTATCAGTTTATTGACACCTGGAGTCAAATATAAAGAGTAACAGGCAAATCCCGAAGTCAGCTTCCTCACCCACCCTCCCTAAGAAAACCCACATGCAGACAGGACACGCACCCCACACCTGTCCTGGAGTGCTCCTGCAGCATGGATGACGTCTCCCTGCATTCCGCAGCGGGAGCACTCCAGGTGTCCTTGAGCTGACCAAGGAGAGTAATACTTCCATAATTTGTGAACTACGTGTGTGGTTATACAAAAGCAGGTTCTTTTCAGCCCTGATGTGTAAAACAGGGCCCGGCATGAGGCAGGTGCTCAATAAACCTTTGTGGAACAAATCTTTACTGATCTGCTCGTGATTCTAATCATCCCCAGCGTGGCCCCCCTATCTCTTGGTGCTGGTGCAAAGAAGGCCGATGCGTCCTTACATTTCTTTTCTTCTCTTCCCTTCAGGTGGGCTTGAAGAGCAGTCACTCGAGAGGTGGCCGAATGCTACAGCCACAAACGCCAGCAACGAGCAAGCTAGAAAGGGTAATGCGAGCCCCACAAGGCCTTTGGGTGCTTTTTTGTAACTGTGGTAAATTTCACTTCCATAAAATCTACCATTTTAATGTGTACAATTTAGTGGTATTAAGTACATTCACAATGTAGTGCAGCCATCACCACTACCTAGTTCCAGAATGTTTTCATCACCTCCAAAGGAGATGCCCCCTACTTATTAGGGAGTCACTCCTCATTTCCCCCTCTCCCTCACCCTTGGCTTTGAGAACTTCTTATTACACCTTTTATGTTAGTGGACTGAGAACTACTGAAGTCGGTGGACACGAGGGAATGTCCTTTTGTTGAGTGGGGTGGGCTGGCTGCCAGAGAGAGGGATAGAAGGGTGGCATTTGGTTGCTATGCTCTTCAGTTAAACTCTACAATTTGTACTTGACCTTTCTCTCTAGCACTTGGCTTGTGAGCTGCAGCCCCTGAGGGCTGAGAGGAGGGATGATGAGGCTTGGGGAACTAGGTGTCTGACAGAACAAGTGGGCGTGGGAGGCAAGGAAGGAAAATAAAGCTGGGTGGGGGCTAGGGGTGAGGATGTAGACTAGAGATGCCTTGGGCTGTTGTGGGAGGAGGACACGTGGCCATCTGTGGGCAAGGCCATCTGTCAGCAGGTGCCTACCTGGAAGTACCACACCCTCCTGTCTGCACAGCAGCACTCAGACGTGCCCCTGCTCTCCCGTTCTAGAGAAGCTGGCTGGAGATCCTGGGCAGGCCTCTCACTGGGAGTATCTCCCTTTGGGGGCAGCTTTCCTGTTCGGAAGCTGTGTCGGAGGAGAGAGCTGCGGGGCTTCCATCCGGCCGGCGTCCCGCGGGAGTTGGGGCTCAGTGCTGGCCGGGGCGTTTCTCCACGTTAAAGTAACAGAGCAAAAAGAATAGTTTTTTTAAAAATTTATTTTTATTGTTAGACTTATTGGGGTGACATCTGTTAGCCAGGATTACATAGGTTTCAGGCATACAATTCTACAGTGCATTGTCAACTAAAAGGAATACTTTCGAAGTGCCAGAATCCGGTGTTTCAGGAATGCCTCTGTAGGGATGAAATAGAAATTATTATTTGCTTTATTTTACGTTTTTGCTTTAAATATTATTTATATTTTACACATATACATGCATTTACATTCTAGTGGTCACAGCAAGCCAAGAGCCAACCCAGGTGCAAGAAAATATCCGAGGGCTGTCCGGAAAGTATCCAGCCATGTCATATGAGAACTAGAGGCATTTTTGGCTGGATTTTTTTCTGGACAGCCCTCATATTCCACCCTGTAATGTGACAAGTGGCAGGAGGTGACAGGGATGAGAGGACTTGCTGGTGGCCGTATTTGGAGACCATCGACTGCATTCCCTCGTTACGTCTTATCTGCTCACCTGCAATAGATATTGTTAGTGTTTTTAATATTTACTAGTCTATTGGGTATAAAATGACCCAACCAAATAAACTTGATACTCAGACACGCTTGGGGTTGCATCCCAGCTCAGGCACTTAGTAGTTATGACTATGAAAAAGTTATTTTACTCCTCATAGGAGGTTTGGAGAGAGTTAGATATCATGTTCATGCAAAGTACATAGCCACGTGTCTGTTATGTAAAAGGTGCTCACGAATGTAGCTCCTGCACTTCCTCCTCTCCACCTCTGCCTCCAAGAGTTGTATTATCCAGCGTTGAAAGTGCATCATCCACCCCTGGACTGGGACCCCACAGCTGTTCAACAGCTGCACGGGAACACGATTAATGGGCACAGGAAGGAATAAGACTTCTGCAGCCCATTGAAATTCTGCCTCTGGTGGACTTGTGCACAGTACCCACAGTGCAGCAAGAGATCCTCTTGGGTTTTTTTAAGGAGGATGATGACAGCACCCCACCACCACCATGCCACACACCCTGAAAGCTGGCTAACTCCGTCATCTGTGGCCCCTCAAATGACCCTGGTTTGTTTAAAGAGGATAATGTCAAGGCGAGGCCATTCTCCCCTCTGTTTTAGAGCAGTGGACATGCCAGTCTTTGAGCACCCGGGGCAGTTCTGAGGGAGGAAGACCTCAAAGACAGAGTGAGGGCCGTCTGTTCTATCCTGTTCCTCCAGCCTTCCCACCCTCCAGGACACTGTCAGGCGCCAACTTGAGTGCTTATTGTTTTGTTTGAATTAAAGATAAGATGAGTTGTGTCAATCTCAGATTCCTCTTTAATCACAACCTGCCCCCATCTGCCACCCCCAGAAAAAGCGACCGCCCAAGTAGGAGAAAGGATCTGAGGGAAGCCCCCGGCCCTAGGGCTCCAGCGGCCGATTTACTTCCTGGCATTATGTGGCTCCCCTCAGCCCTGACGGTGGGGATTTGTGCTTCCAGCTCTGGGGCGGGCTGTGGGGCTCAGAGAATTGCTCACTCAGCATCCTTCTGGCAGAGGCTGTGGTCTGAGGAGCTCCTTCCCCTGGAAGTGGGAGCTCAGCTTGCATTGCAGGGCTGATAATGGTATTAATGAAATGGAGTGTGTAACTGCCCCACGAGGGAAGCTGTGACTGTTTTGCTAGAGCCTGATTTCCAGAACCATATTCATAAAAGAGAATGGGCCTTTCACTCTCTAACAGTCCCTAAGGGCTTTGCGCTGAAGCAAATAATCATGGAACCTGCTTGCACCACAGAGCAGGTATCCCACAAACTTGGGCACAAAGCACCACTCAGCGCTGAACCCATGAACGCCACTTATGTCAGTGTATCTGGGTGTGGCCACCCAGCCTAACTTTAGGCATTCCTTCTAGCCTGTCCCCAAATGCAGACCTTGACAGCCATTACTGCAGCTCTTGTTGAGCTCTCACCGTGGCGGGCGTTTGACATTTCTTACCTAGTTCAATGCCCACAGCACCCTCATGAAGAAGGAAGGGAGTGGCTTGTCCAAGGCCACACAGGAAGTGAATGGCAGTGTTTGTCCTTCACCTTTGTCCCCTCCAGGCCCAAATTTCTTTCCCTTAACCTTTGGGCTATATCGTGGTTCTCAAACTTACCTGTGCTTTCTAATCACCTGGGGAGCTTTAAAAATCTACAGATGCCTGGACTCCACTCTAGTTCAACTGAGTCTCAATCTCAGGGCAGGTGGGGCGGACATGAGAATTTTTTAAAAGCTCTCCAGTTGATTCAAATGTGCAGCAGGTTTGAGAACCACGTAGGCAGAATAATCTGCAGTCTCCCCTTGCAGAGAGCGGCTGCTCTTTAGTCTTTCAGGATTGCCGCAGCGCCAGCTCAGGCCGTGGGGGAATCTGCCCATCCCCCGTGAGGTGAGGGTTATGCAGATGGCCGGACTGTCAGGGTGTTTACTTTCAGTTGTGGGAGTGATCCGTTGACTAATTGAAAATTCGAAGTTTCTCGCTTGAGAAGGCTGAGTCAGGCCGGGCTCTCTTTATGACACGGCTGTGCCTTCAGCTGGAAATGGAACCCTGAATAGTTACGGCCGCTCTGCTTTTTCAGAGGAGACATCGTCCACTCCCAGAGCCAGAGAATTTAAATGGACTTTATCCCCCACCCACCCCACCCCCAGCGTGTTAAATCCTTTCAGACGCCCCTGAGCTCCTCTTTAAATGCGGAACTCCTGGCCATAATAAATAATTACATCCTTCTATTTGAATTCTGATTCCAGATAGTAGTAATCCAAGAAAATCCAATAATGACAGTTGCATTAAGACCCTTCTTCCAGGCTAAGCAGAACATCTGTTTAGACGTATTTTTAATCGGCAAATGCTTCCTGTGTTGAGTCCTTGGCAAATTAGATTTCTCACTGGACCGATGGGGAAGCTGTCATTCAATAACCCATCTCTGGAAATTACACCCGGTCTCTCTCCAGGTGCACTGAAGACTGTCCCATGCTGACTGCTGCATCCCAGCCCTGACAGTACCCGGTCACACGTGCATATAACACAGCTTGTCTGAGAAACATAGTAGGTCTGTTAGTCCCTTGAAGAGAGAAGCATTTTTGTCCATTCTCCAAAGGAGAGTTGGAGGCAGAGGAAAATTAAGAGACTTGTTGAAAACCGTATGGGAAATGAATAACAAACTTCCACTTGCTACATGGCTGCCTGTGATTACTTAAGATGTGATGATTCTCAGGGTTCAAACATTAAGGACTTCTGGGCTGCCAACATTTTGAAGAGGTTTCTGTCACAGAATTATTTAGACTATTAGACTGTTTATTTTTAGAATAATTCATCCATTCTTTAATTCATTCATTCAAAATACAAAAGTCCCGAATGCTTACCACCAACCAGGCAATGTGCTGCGTATGAATAGAGTTTGAACAAGCCAGCCCCAGTTCCTGACTTCATGGAAACTCCAGTCTATTTGGGCGATTCATATTTGAAATCTGGATGCAATTGGTAATCTAGGGCTCGAATAGCAAATTAGAACATCTGTGGAGGCCAAGCAGGTAATATCAATGAGTGAAATGGACTGGATGGGACGATGCGAAGTGGGAGAGAGATTCCAGCAACGGGGAAAACATGTGTCTTGACTACGCAGAGCAGGTGCTACTTAATCCCAGTGGGTTGTTACGACAAAAGATGGACCCACTGTTGCAGATCTTTCTGTTTTTAAAGAGAAACTGGTAAATCTGGTATCTTATGTGAAATCCCTTGATTTTTAAAAGTTGGCTTCTAAAGTGAGAGTTTAATACACACACACACACACACACACAGTATGGGCCAAAAGTGTCCAGGCCAAACAAGACACATCTGTGAGTTGGGTTTATCCCAAGAGCTACAAGTGTATGACTTCCGATCTAGAAATTCTAGCAGTAAAACAATTATTTTCAGGTTTAAAAATATATTACATGCCAACTTTCTGATTCTGGCAGTGTAGCCAGTTGAATGAGTGGGGACCCCTTATACAAACATAGAACTGCTAAAAATCTGTGTATACTTGTATAGCCTTCCCTTCACCCCAAATTAAAAATACACAGTTAGGCTCAAAGGAAGGAAAGAGAAACTGCCATGATCACGGGAGAATGGGGAACATGAAGACATAGAACTAAGCTTTAGATGTTGCCAAGACTGTGCAGAGGACACTGAAACTGGACCAGGATTTGGGGAACAGGGGGCTGGTGTTTTAATGCCCATGTAACAACCATGTAGGTCCAGGAGATGTGCCTTGGTCCCACGTGAGCCAAGAAGTGGAGACTGAGATTTATATAAAATGAACATCCTCAAAGGGCTTCCTACTGATTTAAAAAAAAAAGTGTAGGTAAACTCTGCTCAGTGGCTGAGAGGAGTGGCAAGAAATCTTGTTCTCTTTCCTAGGTTCTAAGTAGGGGAAAAAATACTGTCTACGAGAAATTGAATTTCAAAACCTGTTTCTCAAAAAGGTATAAGTTCTCAAATTATATTTCCTATATATGGGAACCCTAACCTTAGAAATTAACACAAAAATTGATCTAGGAGCCATAGAATTCCAAGAGTGCAAAAAATGGAAACCAGAGTTATACTGATGATTGAGGGAATACGGGATCCTATAGAAGGGGATAGTCTTCCCTAAAAATCAACTTTAAATAAAAAATATTAGAAACACAAAAAGTTAATCTATGAAGGAAAATCAGTGGGGACAATAACTTGGAGAATTAGTACCCCAAGATGCAGAAATAACAGAAGGATCTGAAGGAGATTAAATAAGTATACATAAAATGACTAAAGAGCCAATGGAAGAATGTGACCATATAATGGGAGAAAAACAAAACAATAATAATAAAGAAGAACAGGCAGATTTAGAAGCCACTACATAGGGCTTTTAGAAATGATAACTATATTTATTGAAACTGGAATGGGATAAATATTATATTGAGCACAATTAAAGAGAGAATTAGTGAATTAGAAAATAGATCTGAGAAAATCATACAGATTTTACCCGTACGAGACAAGGAGACAAAAAATGTGGAAAAAGGGAAAGAGACACGGGGGTTGAAAATGAAACTGCTCAGTGTACAACCAATAAGAATTCTAGAAACTGAGAGAACTCCTGTAGAGAAACTGAGAAAGAGGGGCTAATGGTCCAACAGATGAGGAAGTATGGTTTTCCAAAATTAAAGGAGATGTGAAATTTCAAAATTTGTACCTGTCTTAAGCAGAGAATTCAAACAACTCCACATCCAGGCAATTATAATGATGCCGAGGAACACCAAAGACAAAGAACAAAAGAAGGAAAACAGAACAAAAGATAAGACAGATAATGGGTGAAGGAAGTACCATTATCCTAAAAGGATACCTCCTATGGGCAACAGTAAAAACCAAAGACATCGGAATACCGTCTTTGGCAATAACAAGTGTTGATGAGGATGTGAAGACATTGGAACCCTGATGCTTTGCTGTGGGAATGTAAAATGGTGCAGCTACTTTGGAAAATAGTCTGGTAGTTTTTCAAAAGATTTAACATAGAGTTATTGTATGATCCAGCACTTCCACTTTTGCCATGTACTGAACTGAAAACACATATCCACCAAAAAATGTGCACATTAGTGTTCATGATAGCACTATATAGGATGGCTAAAAAGTGGAAACACCCAGATGTTTATCCGTTGAGGAATGGGTAAACCACATGTGGTATATGTATACAATGAAATATTATTCAGCCATAAAATATAATGAAGTACTGATTAGTGCTAAAGCATGGATAAACCTTGAAAACGTGCTAAGTGAAAGAAGCCAGACACAAAGGCCACATGTTGCATGATTCCATTTATATGAAATGTCTGGAATAGGCAAATCATGGAGACACGAAGTCCTCGTTGCCAAGGACTGGGGAGAGGGAGAAATGGACAGTGACTGTTAATGGATACAGAGTTTCTTTTGGCGGTGATGAAAATGTGGCATTCTGTAGTGGGGATAGTTGCACAACTTTGTGAATTTCCTAGAAACCATTAAGTTGTACACTTTAAAAAGGTGACATTTTGGTGTGTGAATTATATCTAAACTTTTTCAAAAGAGAAAAAAGAAGCTAGAAAGGAAACAATAAAATAAATGAAAATAAAAGGAAATAATAAAGTAAATAAAATCAATGAAATAAAGAAAAACAGAAAGAATCAAGAAAACCAAAAACTTGTTTTTAGGAGGAAAAAGTATAAAATCTGAAGAAAAAATTCTCCAAGTGAGAATAATGAGAGATTGTAAGCAAGCAGACTGAGTGTGAAACCTTAAGTTGTCTGAAGGATGAATAAAATGCATGTGGATTTGTTTATTTGGTTAGCACAGGGTTAAGCAGTTCTGTCCTACCTGTCTCTCTCTGCTGTCTCCAGGGACCACACCTCTCCGAACCTTACGGAGACCCTCCATTTCTTTCCCACATTCCCTTCTTAAAGGTCCAGATGTGCTGAGAGACGGGGAAGAGCTGGCAGATGTTATGAGCCTCTTCTTTTTCCAGGGTTTTATCTTACACAGTTTTCACCCCCAGCTTCACTTCATGTGTTAAAGTGGCCAAATTATTTTTAAAATAATTGCCACATTGACGGAATTTGGTCAAGTTGGGGGAATTCACTGAGTTCATTCCCTCAAGTGTTGTGGCTCTGAGAAGAGCACACACCCCTAACTTGGCTCCTTCCCAAAAGGCTGTCTGGGCCCACTTCACTCTGTGGCCCACAGGCTGCCCTGGGGCCCCCTGGGGCCCGTGTTCAAGGCCTACTGCAAGCCAGACCCACCCCTATCGCAGGCCTGGTACACTCACCACACTCACTCCTGCCCCGTCTGGAAAACCACCGCCCAGGGCTTCAAAACCCTGAACAGACCCAATGCACCCTTTAGAACGCATTTTTAACACCCCGCTTTGTGGATTTATGGATAATGCAATCTTAACCATAAGGCACATTCTTGAAAGGCAAAGTAGATGACAATGTGACTCTCTTGCAGATGGCAAGGAGAATGCCACGCTTCCACAGAGTCCTGGGACCTCAGATCCCAGAGCTGAGACCTTCTCTTCCCGGGTCCGAAGAGCCACGACCTCAAGGACAGAGAGGATATGGCCTGGGGGGGTTATCCCCTATGTCATCGGAGGGAACTTCACAGGTCAGTAGCCTCCACTGAGGCCCGCGTTGGGGCTGGGTGCGTTGTCTCCCTCGGGTGAGTTAGTCCTCCTGGGAGAGACGAATGTGGGATTGCCGCAGCCTAACCTCACCAGTCCTACCTGCTCACACTTCCTGGTGACTGTGGGGTCAAGTGCACTGGGTCTGGGGAAACATTCCCAAAAGTGGTCACCTGGCCCCCAAGGCTTCATATGACTCTGGTCTTGAAGGCTGGACAGGGTTTTCACCCTGGGTATGTGGCCAGAGACCCCCAGGCAGAAAGAAGAGTGTGATCCACTACACGTGGTGGCTGACCAGCCTCTGCTTGGATGAGCACCCTGGACCATCCCGCCGCCAGCACGCCACACGGTAACCAGAATGGGCAGTAGACCTCATGGGACCTCCTGGGTCTAATCCTGGCTATAGCACTTACTTGTCACATGCCCTGGGGCAAGTTACTTAACCTCTCTGTGCCTCAGTTCCCTCTTCTGTAAGTGGGGATTATTTTCTACTCCATTCGGTTGTTTTGAGATTTAGATAAGTAGTGTAGAAAAAGCACTTAAAATAGCACCTAGCACATAGTAATTAGTAATTATTTGCTATTGGGATTATTATCTTTAAAATATGTAAGTCATTCAGTGACTTCCCATCACCACTAAAACTGAAACTGAAATTCCTGACCCAGGAGCCCTCCTCTAGGCAGCCGCGCCCCCTCCCATCAATGGGTTTCCCCTCTTTTCTCCACTCTCCTCCTTAGCCCCAGCACCCTGACCTCACCAGTCATCTTTCTTTTCGGGAACATGCTGATCTCATTGCTGCGTTAGCACACTTGCACTTGCCCTTCGATCTGCTTAGAGTGTTCCTTCCCCAGGTCTTCTCTTGGCCAGTTTCTTATCATTGGAGTCTCAGATCAGATGACATGTCCACAGAAAGGCTTCTTGGACTTGCTGATAACCCAACGGGCTACTCCTACTCTCTCTCAGCACCCTGCTTCATAGTCTTGATAGCACTTGGTATCTTAACTGTGTCCTTTCACACCTGGTGTACTTTTCTGATCCAAGCTTTAATATAACCTCTATCAAAATCAACTAATTTTATATAACAAAGTCTCTTCACAGAGAAATATTTTTATTAGGAAGATTGCTATTTTGGTGAGTGATTGAACTAAAAGTGTCAAGATGTCAAAAAAGTGATCAGCTAAGTTACTCTTTATTCTCTGTGAGTATTTTTAGGGCCAACAATGTAACACCGCACCCAGATCTTCTAGACTGTGATGGGATCCTCCCCAGTGGTTGGTTAGTTGATTAGTTGGCTGGTGGGTTGGTTGTTTTTTTGCAAAAAGGTCACTCTAGGATTCAGACCCTATCCCCAACCACCCTTTGAACTTTCTAAACAACTGTTGTTCTAGCTCCTTCTCATTGCTTCTAGCAAAATCAAAATAGTGTTCTGTTTCTCAGATTTTGAAAACAATACTTATTGCCTATCCATAACTATCAGCCTAGAGTTTGCAACTACTTTATTCTTGCTCCCAGACAAGTTACTTATTTGTTTTATTTCTCAACACATTTCTAATCAAAGAAATATGAAGACAGATTCAGAGAAAGTATGAACTTCATTTGTTTTCAAAGGGCTTGTATAAAGCTCAGGGATACTCCAGAAAACACTGAAGTCTCACACAAAAGTAGTATGAATGCACATACTTTGGAAGATAGAAGAACATCCTCCTATAGGTATAGAATAAAATGAAAGTGTGGAATGAAGTGCTAGTGAGCTATTTCAAAAGCCTAAAATTTCCAAATTGAATAACTGGGTATTTTAAAGTTTAGAAATGTACTTTCAATACAAACGAAAAGTTGGGAAGCCCAGAATAGTTTGAAAATCTATTTTTGCCCTCTCTTTCAATTCACAAACCCCTACTCTCTAAGTTTTGGCAATTCAGGAAAGTAATATTGCAGTCTTAGCAAGGTAGATTCCTATACCTCGTGCATATCTACTCTGTGTCACCCCGTCCACTAGTCATTGCAACAAGGTTTGTCTTAAGCCAGCATGCCTTAAGGCAGCTAAGGAAGGCTTGGCCCCATAGAGGGAGTGATGAACACATGTCTTGTCATTTCAGGAAGCCAGAGGGCCATTTTTAAGCAGGCCATGAGACACTGGGAGAAACACACCTGTGTGACCTTCATAGAGAGGACCGATGAAGAAAGCTTTATTGTGTTCAGTTACAGAACCTGCGGGTGAGTGAAAGCAAGGCCGCTTCAGTGGAATCGGTGGCAGACAGCGCTGATGGCTCATGAGTCTTGAGTTTTCTCTATAAAACCAAGTATTTCCAATGAGCTGCAAAATACAGGAGCCCTGGATTTGTCAGAAATGCCCCTTGCCTTCAATGAATTCACAATCCAGTGACAAAGTAGGTGGGCCAAGAGGAAAATTCCAGCAAGACAAAGGGTCTGGAACCTCCTGTGATGGGAGCAGTTGAGGGAATTGGGGTGTTTCATATGGAGAAGTGGTTGTGACCCAATTTGGGTCAGTGACCCACTGAGAATCTGCTGAAGCTATGGGCTCCTCCATGGTAGATGTACATGTATGCAAAATGCTGCATGTAATTTTATGGGCTTACAGTGATTGTAAGTGTGATGTATTCTGTTACTGACAGGAAAAGGTCTCCATATTGGTTCAAAAACTTAAACCCAACTACATGCTGTGTAAATGAGATAACTACTGAAGAAAATGATTCAGAAAGGTTTAAAAGGTTTAAAAGGTTTAAAAGGAAAGAAGGCATATAAACAAATGCTAACAAAAAAGAAAGCTGGGACCACACTTTCAGTTATAGACAAGGCCTTTTCTGTTTCATTTTTCAAGTGTTTAAAAAATGTGAGACACTTTATAATGAGAAAGGGTACAAGCGACAGTGAGAATATAACTGTCATAAATCTTTATGCACCAAATAGCATAGCTTTAAGGAGAGTCATAAACAAGTCCCAGGGAATTCAAGGGGAAATTGACAGAAACACCAGCAACACAAGACTTTATTTTATTTCTGTCATCGCATGTAGATCACTGTCAAGTTAACCAAAAAATAAGCAGGGATTTGTACAGCATTAGAAAAATATAATTAATAGAGTTAATCCGATGAGTCAATCAGATTCTATAACTTGATTACACACCTTTTTTTATGTGCCTATTGAACGTTTATAAACGTTGTCCATCTATTAAGCATTAAGAACACCTCAATGAATTCTAAAAGGCAGAAATAACATTGAAAATTCTCTGATCACAAAACAATGAAACTGGACATAATTACAAGAAAATAGAATAAACACCCTTGCATAACCTGGTAAGTTAAAAACTCCCCCCTTTTTACAACTCTTAGGTCATAAAGAAATCAGGATTAAAATCACAAGGTGTCTAGATACTGAGAGCCCTACAGTTCCAAATGAACGAGCTATGGCTGAAGCTATGTCCAGAGGAAAACCTACAGCCTCAAGTATCCACATCATTCATTAAGAATGATGGTGAAATATTCAAAGAAGATGGCAAAATAAATAAGTACATAAAAAGCACCACCACAACAAAATAAATCCACTGAGAGCACAAGAAAATAGACAAGGTAACACATTATAGGACTAATAAATTGAAGAGTGAATTCAGAGAGAGAGAGAGACAGACAGAGAGAGAGAGGGAGACAAGAGAGAGAGACAGAGAAAATATTGTGTAACCATGTCCAATAGAGGTTATCTGAGTGGTGGGATTAATTTCTTTTTTATACCTTTCTACGTTAGGAATAATGGTAAGTATTAGTTGAAAAAAATAATTGTGCCCAGGAGGAGAGTCATCCCTAAGGCTCCTCTGATAATGGTACCAAGACTCACCCTTGACACAAACTCAGCTGCCTCCTTCCTCATCTCTCCCCCTTGTCATCAGTGCTGGTCCAGCAGAGACTCAGTGGTAGAAGGCGGGGTGGGGGGCTATGTGCTTCATTCTAGGAAGAGAGGCCATATCTCCCTTCAGATTCTCAAGTGGAACCATGGCCACCAAAAAGGTCCAGAACCATTTTTGGAGGTTATTTCTGTATTGGGAGGGTAGCTGGACAAGCAGAGCACTTTCAGCTCTAAAATTGTGTTTATTTCACCCGCACTCACACTGGGGGAGGGGCATTAGGCTCTTGTTGTGCCCTGCCCTGCTGACATGGTGTTTCTACAACTGTCCAGCTGTTGTTCCTATGTTGGGCGAAGAGGAGGAGGCCCACAGGCCATATCCATTGGGAAAAACTGTGACAAGTTTGGCATTGTGGCCCATGAGCTGGGTCACGTGGTTGGGTTCTGGCATGAACACACCCGGCCAGACAGAGACCAGCATGTCACCATCATCAGAGAAAACATCCAGCCAGGTAAGGAGCCTGTGTGGAGTCTGGAAGTTAAAGGCCAGGTGGGCAGCACCCACGCGTCAGGTGGGGGTGATGGAGCAGGGTTGCCGGGAGCCGACCAGCGCTCATTTGTAAGTATGCAGGCAGTGACCCTATTGTGCAGGCATCTGTCACCAGCTCTGCCACTGCCCTTCTGTGGCCCTTCCGGAGAACTCATCCGCCATAGCTTGTAGGTTAGAACAGAAACAAAATGACGTTGTATGCTGTAAAGGACAATGAAATCCAACTCCATTTCCTGAAAGGAATGGAATCAACCAGAACACTGTTGCAGCAGCAAAGCCAATAAACCAAAAAAGGAGTTCTCTTGGTGTTTTTGCTAGAGTCATTTTTTGCTGACTTAGGAACACATATTTTTTGAAACTAAAATACAGGTGTATATGTAAAACAGTATTTGTGCCTTAGAAATGTTCTGTCCCAAAGCAGATAAAGCATCTAGATTAAAAAAAAAACTTTCTCATGTTAAATAATTTCATTTGGAAGGTCATATTGAACATGAAAGTAGCTGGTTGAATAATATAGTTGCTTTAAAAATCCTTTTGAGAGTCTGAACTGTGAACTATTTGGGATTGAACTCTGACTTGTTTTCTTTTGTTCCTTAAGTAGCAAAGGCAGAGATTTTTTAAAAATCAGACTGATAAGTAACCTGTCATCTACAAACTCAGTTTAAGTGTTTGGAGTGGCACTGGGGGAGTGGTGTTGCGTGGTGGGGTAGGGGGAACGTATGGGGCTTGTCTAAGTTGCAAATTTCCAATTTGTTAAAAGCAGCAGCCAAGAACCAGCACCAGCCCAGCGGTTCGACTGACCGGGCTAACAGAGCTCTCGGAAGTTGCTATGGGCCCTCCTTCTCCCCCCTCTGCCTCCTTTCAGGTGCCTGCCTTGGTTTTCAAAGGCCTTAACAGAGTGTTGTGTCACAGGTCAGGAGTATAATTTCTTAAAAATGGAAGCTGGGGAAGTGAGCTCTCTGGGAGAGACGTACGACTTTGACAGCATCATGCACTACGCCCGGAACACCTTCTCAAGGTCGGAACCTATGCCTACGCCCCCGCTGTGTTTTCCTGTGCCTGCCGCAGGCTTGGGCCCGGCCGGCCGGCCTGCGGAGAGCCGTCTCCGCACACCCCTAGCACAACTGACGTGTCTGTCCTTGAAATACGGTGGCCTCTGGGCTGCAGTGAAATAGAATCTAATCAGTTCCCACTAATAAGATTGGATCCCATTGTGAAGCTGGTGCTCCATCATGCCCTCGTGTCACAGCAGCAAACTGGAAAAGGGGCATTATGGAGAGGTTGGCCAGGATAATGACTTAGAGGCTCTGTGTAAACTTCCCAGCGGGCGGGAGAATCTTCTAAAGCACATTCCTGATGTGGGCACGGTGGCATTTCCCAGCTCCCCCAGAGGAGGTTCAGTTTATTGGAGGCTAGGCTGTGTCTGAGCTGGGAGGGTTCTGAATCATGGATTCACTTCAGAGGTGAAGAATTGGAGGCTGCAGCCTGTTTGAGGGCTCATGAGTAGCTGGGCTCAGAGTGAGAACAAAGATCCAGGTCTCCTGCCTGCTGGTCACCCCTGATGGTCACTGGTATCCCCAAGTATGGCTGTACCCATGACGGCCAGCATCGGCAGGATCTGGTTTGATGTGTTAGTGCTGTGCTGGACCAGGTGTTAAATATTTTCAGTACTGCCACTGCTTCTAGACCACACAACTGTTTTGTATGTTCACGATTTCCCCCGCTAGTCCCAGTTTTGTAGATATTTTCCAACCTCGAGTTAAAGGAGTCACCGTGCAAATCTTTTTTTCTCTTGGTACTTTTTTTCTTAGTCCCCTCTTAAAACCAGCTTGTTCACTAGCAATTTATCTATTTAATCATTAAAAAAGGATTTGAGGATTCCCAGTATATACACAAGACAAAAAAAATGGTGGGGAAATTTGAGCACAGAGGAGGGGGAAAAGTAAGGGTAGATAGCTAGGTTGAAGTTTGAAATCAATTCAGTATTCAGAATATGTGCCATAAAGTCATGTACACTGGTTGGGGTTGGCAACACATCCTGCCATGTGCTGCCTAGCAGTCACAGCAAAGGGGGAAACAATTCATTTCATGAGTCACTATATCCATAAAAACCGAGATAATCGTTTGTTCAGGAGACACACAGCTCTTACAAGTAAAAGGAAAGCTGTTTACACAGGGCTCCTTGGCTCTTGGGTTAGGCTGCTGACAGCGTCCTGTTGATGAGGTCGTAGAACCATGGGAGAGATCCTCCAAACCTCAGCATCCCAAGTTTTGAGGGGGGCATTGTCCCTGTGGTTATGATCGCCATCCCGGACCCAGGCAGGAGCTCTCCGGAGGTCTGGTGGGCAGAGTTCAGTCCCAATCAGCATCTTTGAACTGAGCTACCATGTTCTCTTTACTCTTCTCTGGCTCTTTATGAGAACATGCAAGTGGCAGCGTGGTGTAATGAAGAGACTGCTAAACTGAGAGTCGGAAGCCTGGCTTCTAGTCCTGGTTCTCCCAGGAACAGTGCTATTGAGGGAGGTCTAGACAGTAATTAGGGGCAGCTGCGGGCTGGGTCAGATCTCCACCTTCCTGGGTCACAGTTTCCTCCTGAAAGGGTTGGACTAGATGTTCTCCACGTCCTTCCAACTCAAACAGTTCATGTTGAAATTTCCTAATCTGGTGCGGATATGATCGCATTGCCATATGGAAATCCTCCAGGTTGGAAAACTGAGATTTTGAGGGACCTACTCTGGGGGTGTGGGAGTCAGTCTCAGGAAGCCAGTGGAGTAGGCAGGATGAGAGACCCTCTGCAGCGGTCAGAGGGTAGGGATGCTTGGTGTTGGGGTCCGGCTGACTCACAGTCTGGGGAATGGCACTGGGAAGAGGCCGGTCACACCACATCAGCCCCAGGAGTTACAGGCTCAAGGTACAAGCTTCTCACTTAGATCAACTTGACATTGGTTCCTGAACAAAATCAATATTTTGTCTCTACTTAGCAGCCTATAGCTTGAGTCTTATAGCTGTCATGCTCCTTTGTGTTGCTTTATCATTTATCCATTAATTATTATTATAAATTTATCTGTTAATATTGATCTGTTGCAATCCCCTCTCCCTCACCAGACTGAGATCTTTGAGGATAGAGATGATCCCTTTCTTTTCTAGTCCCCAGTGCTTAACACAGTGCCTGGCACAGAGTAGGTGTTCAATAAATATTCATTAAATGAATAAATGAATGAATGAATGAGTCAAAGGCAGCAGAGAAATCTGCAACGCTGGAGACTAGGTGAGGGAAGAAGTTTCCATTATCCTCACTGCACTTCTTTCCACAAATTCACAAATATGGCGGTCACTTCATTAACGAGAGTCTGCAAGTATCTACTATGTAGGGAATTTTGGATAAAGTCCTCCTAATGGGTTATGAGAACTGTATTGCCCTCTCTGTGTCTGCTAAGCACCAGGTACTATGCAAAGCTCTGAAGCCAGAGGTCAAGGCAGGAAGAATGCAGACAGGGTACCTCCTGGCACCAGCATTTCCTGTCTTCCTGTAAAAAAGTCTCTCTTTTTTTTTCTGTGATCTCTAGCTCATAATGCCAGCCCTTTTGTCCTTCAGGATATAACCATCATTAACACTGTTATCAAAGTGAAGCACTTTATCGGCATAGACCCCGGAAGCCCATGGACCAAACCCATGAAATGATAGTTCCTCATCAACAGTACCCAGAACCCCAAGCGGGCAGCACAGGCGTGCTGGGCAGCTGGGTAGGAGCAGTGCAGCTTCCCTGAGGGCCTTGGAGGAAGGTGACTTCCCCTTCTACTGCTGCTAGGTTACCTACTGCTGTAGAACAGTCTACCCCTAAATAAGTTGCAACAACTTATTTTTTACAAAATTATGGATCATTCTGGCTTATTCTTCTCTGATCTTGCCTGGGATCACACCCTCAGCAGGAGTCATTTGACAGTGTGATTGGGCTGGGGAGTCCAAGACGGCCAGTACCAGGTCTGGCCATTGGGCTGCCTCCTGCCCGCTGGTTCTCCTCTGTGTGATTTCTCATCCTCCAGTAGGCTAGATGGCTTTTCATCACATGGGAACTTGGGATTCTTAAAGGACAAGCTGGGAGGCTGCAAGATTCTAAGATCCAGGCTCTAGAACTTGATGATATCACGTCTGTCACATTCTGTTGGCCAGAGCAAGTCACAAGTCCAGTCCAGATTCCAGTGATGAAGAAGCAGATTCCACCTCTTGATGGGCAACCTCGTGAGGCAAATGGATGTGGATGTTAGGAGATGCAATTTGTTACTTTAACAGTCTACCACAACTACCTCCTCACCTCTGCCCCAGAGTTCAGAATGGCTTCAGCTAACCTATTTTGTAGCAAGCTGATACCTGCATTGTCCTTCTGTAATTTCCTGCATGGATTTTTCAGACAACTGCTTTATGCAGAGGGACCTTTAGCAATAGCATCCTTACTGGTGGGCTTTTCTGGCCTACTTTTTGTCAAAAGTTTCCCATTCTCTAACTCCATGTCCTTCCCTCTGGTCACGTGTCCCCCTGAGCTAGCCTGCATGTCATCTTTGATTGTTTAAAAGAGCAAAGAATGGCCCACAGAACATTTACTCAACTAAAGGCAAATGCTGTTCCTCCTGATGGGAAAACCAATCTTCATGTGTCTTTATGGCTGAGCTGTCCCCTTCTAACTTTATTCCCTCCAGTTTATCAAAGCTCCTCCTCTCTCCCCTTGGTTGGACCCAGGTTGTGGGAAGTGGTGTCCTTGGAGGTTCTGTCGGGCAAGGGTCCAGGAGATGAGGAATCAGTTAGTTCTCTGGTACAAGGGCGTCTTTGTTTGGAGAACTGAGAGTTGATAGTTTTACTCCCCAAGGCATCTGTCAAACCTTTTCTTAGTATAGCAGAATGTCAATGCTAAGAGTTGTCCTAGATAAAAGGGGGGACATGAGTATAGTGGTTTACACAGGGGGCACCTCTTGCAGTAAACATCTTCCCGAGCCCATCGCTTTACTGACGGCTTAGGATGTTCTGGGGTGGGGTGGTGAGGAGGAATCCCAGCCCCAAACAACATGAGTGCAAGCCCATGTTGTTCCTGCTGTTTGGAAGTCACCAGTGTTCTGAACTCTATCCTTTATGTTATATACATCAAGGCCTACATCAGGCAATGGGAAACACTGGCTGGAAGGAGGGAGATGCCTGGGCTCCAGGCTAGCAGTGTTGAAAAGGCTAGCAGCAGACGATCTAGGCTCCTGTGTGCTAATGTCAGAAAGTGAGCTTGAAGTCTGATTTAGAAAAAAATGTGAAAATTAAACGAAATATGAGATATATTTTTCCAAAGTAGTACAGAATTTAAGGAAAAGGAAATATTTGAAAGAAAGAAAGAAGAGGAAGAAGAGTGCACTAACACAGGGAGCAAAGATTTTTGCATTGCCTTTTGGTGTAACTAACTATTTTGGAAAGCCTTTTGAAGACAGTGCCCTATCTTGGCTGCATAATTTAGTTCCTGAAGCATTTCTTGAGGCCTGCAGCGCTCCAGTCCCTGATGACTTGGAGATGAAGGACCCACTCTCTCTGCTGGAGGAACTTACTGTTTAGCAGAAAAGACAATTATGGTCATCTTGAAAAAGACAATACGTAGGCTAAGAAGAGATTAGATGAATAAGGCCCGGAGGAAGGAATGATTAACTCAAGATGGGAGGGAAAGCAAGGGCTCGGAGGACTTGAATGGGGGGAAGCCGCCTGATGGATTTTGGAGAATGAACAGGCGTGTGCCAGTGCATGTGAAGGTGGGGGCGGACAGCTTCAGCAGAGAACAGGCAGGCAGGAGTCCAGTGTTGCTTAAGATAATGAATGAGGTGGAGGTGTCAGGAGGTGTTAGAAGCCAGGGAGCCGGGGGCCTGGAGATGCAGGCAGTGATCAGAAGTCGAGAAGGACTTTCTAAGCAGAGAGGGCACACACCTGCCGTTGCATTTCAGGATGGTCGTGTTGCAGCCATGTGGGGAATAGAGCAGAAGTGGCTGAGTCTACAGTCAGGAAGCCACTGGGAAGAGTTCAGCGGGTGGGTGCTGACTGCCTGAGTTTGGTCTGGAACAAGGAAGAGGGCATGGATTCGAGGCATGTATAGAGGATGCCATGGATATGATCTGATTCCTGGTTTTGACAAGAGAGTGTGAGCTGAAGGCACCTTCAGATTCAGTCTCGGGAGGCGAGGTTTGTGGAAGGAGTAGGAGAAGAAAGGGCCACCAGGCATCTGGCTTAGCAGATGGTTCTGGGCTTGGAATATGAATTAGCTGTGAGCCCATGGGTGGTGGTCAAAGCCCACAGGAGCGGGAGGGAGGAGAGAAGAGAGAGAGGGAAAGAGCAGAAACCAGAGGGGAAGCAGAAGAGGATCCCAACCTGGTGCTCAGAGGGAGTAGTGCCCTGGGACCCAAGGAGAAGAGGGTTGAGGACAGAGAGGGCAGCAAAGGTGTCAGTGCTGTGGGGAGGGCAGGTGAGGATTGACAAGTGTCCTTTTCAGTTGTCAATTGGTCGGTGACTGGTAACTATTGCCGGTGTGGTCAGATCGTAATTGGATTAAGGTGAACAGCAAGACAGAGAATGGAGACAATTCTTTCCAGAAACTTGGTTAAGAAGGGAGGGAAAGAAACAGGGTGGTAACTGGAGAAGGAGCCTCTTCGAGGGAAAACCTTCCCCTCAGGAGAGGTCCGTGTCGGGGGTCTGGAAGCAGAAGGGGCGGGCCCGGGCAGGAGTAAGCCACGCCCACAACATGGAGGTGTGAGTAGGGCCAGTTCTCAGCAGGGAATCCTGGTGTCCACGTGACTGTGTTGGTCATTTTAAATTTCATTAACATGAGAGTATAGTAGTAAGACATTAGAGTTAGAAGGAGCTGTCACGACCATCTAGGCCAATCTCTTATTGTTCAGAGAAGTAAACTGATGCTCAGAGAGAGGAAGAGATGTGTCTGAGTTAATCCAGGCCTTACATAGAAATCTCTAGACCAGGGCTCTCCACTACCCCTAGTTCTCTGTATTCATCTCATTTTCCATCTGATTATCCCTTTTGCCAGCAAGATCCCCAAACTCCAATTGCCATTATTCACCAACTCATCCACCAGCTCTTCCTGACCAGCCCCTAAGACGCTCACATTATCCTGGTTCCCAAGCTCTTTCTGGACCCCTCACCAAGACTTACCCCTGCTGAGTGCTGCTGATTGCACAACTCCAGAGGGTGCCACTCACATCACATCACAGTCTCTCTAAATGGTGCTCCCTGCAGTTGTGCAGGTGGTGGCGCTGGGGCCTGGACCTGTCAGGGGCTTCGTGGAGGTGCTCAATAGACACCAGTAAGGAAGCCCTTAGGCCACTGGGCTAGGGCCTATTTTTAAACTTGGCATGGTTATTTTCCCATTGAAAGGTGAGCAGGCAGCTGATGAAATAGAATGCTCAGATGCCAGCATGAGAGCAGGCCAGCAGGTAGGAATGTTGATGGGGTTATGGGCAAGGAAATGAAGACTGTAAATCCCAGCCATGGATGGCCTGACAGCCTTGACTTTTCTTTCTCCTTTCTCCCTCTCTCTCTCTTCTTCCTGTAGAGGAGTTTTCTTAGACACCATCCTTCCCCGTCGAGACGACAATGGTGTCCGGCCAACCATTGGCCAGCGTGTGCGGCTCAGCCAGGGAGACATAGCACAAGCCAGGAAGCTGTACAAATGCCCAGGTAACTGTGAACCCTGAGGAGTCCCAGGACCCTCCCTAGCACCTCCAGAGCACAACTCAGATGCCCTTTGCTAGCATTTGCCCTGGGCTGGGAAAACAACTTGGGGAACCTGAAGAGACAATTCTTCGGCAACTGTGAATTCTGACGTTCTGCCTTTAGGACGTGTTAGGCAATATAGGAAGTCCACGTGGTGAAGTGATCACTGGTAGTGGAGTGAATAATAGGTCGTGGGGCCCTCAGCTTAGCTTGTGGGAAGCTGCCGAATTCTCTGGCCACGCCCTGATATTCAGAAGAGGAAGAAGGCATAGCAGAACACAGCAAACTGGGCTTCAATGCTGTGTGCACCACGTAATGGTTGCAGCACCTCTCTTTTCTGTGAGAGTAAGGGGTGTGTTCTGCAAAACAAGAACTAAAGGCTTTGCAGGAAGAAGAGAATGAGGAGAATGTTTTTGGAAGGGTGGCGGTCAGCTGGAAGGCGGAGCGAGTCTCGGTGCTGTAGGTGAGGTGGTTTCTGTGGTCTTGGGGCTCTCCCAACTGTCCAAGGTGCTGGTCAGCGGCCCCCCGTCTGCCATTGAACTCCGGGCAGTACATTGGGATCTGAGCAGATCCTCATTTCTCTGCCAGCTCAGAAGTCCGCTTCCCTTGACATTTGCCCTCTTTGCCTTCTGTCCCCTTGGCTTCAGCAGCATTGCCCTCCCTGCTGCCCTGGGTGTGAGCTCACATGGACCCCTTTAAGCTGTTGAACTTCAATGCAGTGCATTGGTCACAGCTGCCAGGTTTTTACCATGGATGGGACAGAATGCATTTCAATGATTTGGGGAGGAAGAAAGAAATTCCACTACCAACAATTCCAGTAGCCTTTTCCAAACCCACAGTTTGATCATGGGACAGCACAGTTGAAATAGGGGCTATTTTGGAAAATGTGGGCTATCACATTGCCCTAATGGGCCATGTCACGGGGCCTACAAAGGGCCACATGAGGCTTGCTCTGTCATGAAACTCTAGGAAATATGTTCATCCAGCTATTAGTCATCTGGGAGCACGTTAGGGCTGCAGTACAGGACACACATATCATATAACCTTGCTGAATTGAAAGAGAAACCTTGCAGCGTTCCCTGGGAAATGCCGTAGTATTTATTTAGTTATAATGTATGTGCCTCTTACTCCCCAAAAGAATTCGAGGCAGCTGTAAAATACCAGGGAGCCCTACAGTAACCTATCTGTTCCTGCAGAATGGTGATGATCCTTCTGAAATAATTTCCATGGAGCCCTCGGGGGTGTTGACTGCCGGGCATAATTCTCATGATGCCTGGCAGTTGTGCGGTAACGTGATACTGAAGCCCGATATCCAGGATTTCCTGAGGCCGATGACGGGCCACTCTCCAGCTACGCTTCCTGCAGCGCCAAGCGGCGGCTCCCACTACTTCCGAGTAGTGACTGAGCAAGGGTCGTCGCTGTGCACAGTTTGAATTGCACTTAGGAAAACGCGCCCAAGGATGCTTCTCTCCCACACTTTGGGGGTGACCCCATCAGAGGGGGGCCCTAGCAACCTAGTGTCTTTGTCTTTGGGGTCTGAGTCCCTGGGAGTCAGAGGAATATGAAACCTGTGGCTTCCAAGCTTAGTTGTACAGGTACCTTTTTTTGAGAACGAGTCAGGGAAATACTTTTCACGTACGTCAGGATTGGGTTCTAGACTCATGACCTAGCTACCTTCCAGCATTCAAGAGCAGAATAGCCTCCTGTTGAGTATCTCAGCTCCTCCTGCCTCTGGTCATTGTTCTCTGTTTTCTTGACTATTTGGTGGCTCATTCAGGAGTGGCAGAAAAAGAAGGGGCAAGAGTCAAACTAACCATTGAAATGAATTTCAGAAAGTTTTTTTTCCCTTTTGCCTTACCTACTTGCTCTTTTATATCCTCTCTGCCATAGATACTAATAGTAGTAATCGTATAGCGGGCTTTTATGTGTGGAGCACTTACCACCAGGACCGAGCTGATCCATTTCATTTAATGCAGACGATTTCATAAACCTTCTGGGCAGGTCTTACCCATTTTACGGATAAGAAAACTAAGACCACCACCACACAGCCAGCTCTAGGTCATGCTCAATCCCAAGAGCCTCAGAAGAACCCATGGGGTGTCCCATGTTTGGTGACCAGGCCCTATTTTCACCTTTATTAGCCAGGAAAATGCCAGTTGGGCTGGTGTGCTTCTCGCCAACGTGTTATGAGGGTTTTGGCTGGTGCAAGGGTGGGTCTGCTCAGCAGCCCTATGCAGGGAGCACTTAGGCACAGAGTGGAGTGTGTGTGCGCCAGAATTACAGTTGTCGTTTTGCTTGTGCAGCATGTGGGGAGACCCTGCAGGACACGACGGGAAACTTTTCCGCACCTGGTTTTCCAAACGGCTACCCCTCTTACTCCCACTGCGTGTGGAGGATATCAGTCACTCCAGGGGAGAAGGTAGGTGTGGAACCACCTCAGGGAATGACATAGCATCGTTTGAGCTGGGCGATGTGTGAGGAGTGATTATTATCATTAATAGTAGTAATAACAGCTGTCATATTATGGGCACCCACTGTGTGCCAAGCATTGTGCTAGCTTGCTTAATGTTATAAATTTCCCAGATTCACAGTAAGATATAGAGAACTGGGGCTTCTGCAGTCCGAGGTTTTCTGTTTTCTTCACTATACCTCTCTACAAATCTAAGGGTTCTTCTCAGTTGTCTCAAAATAGATGCAGTTATCTTTGAGATACTTGCTCTGCCCCTTGGGTCTAGCTTCCTAGAGCCATACCTGTCATAGCTTGTCTCACAATATTGTGAATGCTGGTTTATTGGGCTGTCCCCTTCTAGACCCTAAACTCATTGAGAACAGAGATGTTCACCCTCAGATCCCCAGTACCCAACACAGCCCGTGGCACAGAGTCACACAATAAGTATTTGTTGAATGGACATGTACACAGATGAGTAGCCAAGTGAAAAGCCTTCAGCTTGGGGTTTGGTGGGGGGCGTTGGAGGTTTTCAGGTGCTCATGGCCAACTTACAGGTATTTCTAATTCATAACATTAAAAAAAATGTTCATTTAAATGTAAAGTTAAACATAGTGTGATAACTAGAGAGAAATAATGGCTGGGAACCATTGGGAGCATTTTCTATGGACTGGGAACTGTCCTTAGCATATTATGTGGATTCTCTCACTTAATCCTCACAACAACTTCATGTGATAGGTGCTATTTTCACACTCAGTTTGCAGGTAAGAAAATGGACTTGACCAAGTCTACTCAGCCTGTTACAGTGTTGGGGTTTGAACCTAGGCAATTTGACTTGAAACCCTGGATGCTTAACCACCATCCTATGTTATTCCACAAAGGGGACAGGCTAATAGATATTTGAACATGTATTCACACACACACACACACACACACACACACACAACACCCATATGCACATACCCTTCCTTGGGCTCTAAGCATTTATGACAGTGTGGCTGTCATCTGGAGCCTGGAGACTCCCAACCTATCTGCCTTGGGTAGGTGGGTCATTCCTGTGCCTATAGGGGCCATTAATGGGAGGCAGGAAGGAGAATCAGAATGAGGAGGGGGTCTGGAAATCCTCAAATTGTTGAATTACTCTGCGAGGCAGAGGCTCTGTGTTATGTTTGAACTGCATACGATTCACCCAGCTTTAATTATTGCTAACTGGGGGCAGGGCGAATACATACCATTGAAATTCCTGCACCAGTTATTTCCATTTTTGCCTCACTCAGGCTTCCCCAGAGCTGCTAGTAATTAGCAAACTTGATTGATTCAAGTATCACCTCCTGTTCATCACCTCTTCCCCTACGGTCTTTATGGCTCACTGATGTACTTAAAATAATTAACCTAAATAATTATCCCGTTCATTCAGATCATGAATGTTACCATGTAAGGTGTAATAAAATTTCCTTTCTGAAATTTAAAAAGCAAAGGCTAGATTGATATTGCAACCAGCTGCAAGCATTACTGAGCCAGCCCACCAGAATGTGAGCACTGATACAAAAGAAGTCGAAGGTACAATTTCTGTCTTTAGAGTTTCCCTAGGGTACCCGCCTCATTCCTAGGGGGTCTGATTTAGTTGAAGGAGAGGCATATGCTTGGCAACAATGTTGTTTTAAATTTCCAGGGTGATTCTAATAAGCAAGTAAGATTGAGAACCACTGAACTAGCTTGAAAGAAGAGCAACACATGCACACACACACACACACACACACACACACACACACACACCACAACACCGGCGGTAAGCTGGCTTGTAATGTTCTGGTGCTGAGTGTTCATTTTCTAGGAGATCACAGGACTTCATGAAGGAAGGTACTCCTTGTCCTGAGACCCGAACATTGGGTGGGATTGTCCCTGGGAAGAGGTGGGCACTCTCAGCACCAATCAAGCCGGGCAGCCTGCAAAGAGCACTCAGTGTGTCTGGTTTGTGGCGCACTAAGTGTACACTCAGCATAGCTTGACTTTTAAAATCACCATTTATTGAGTGGCTGTTATGTGCCAGGCATAGCACTATTCACTCCCTATGCAGTTTCTTGTGCAGTCTCCTCAGCAACCCAGTGGTGTGCATCTTGTTTTATAGACAAGGAAACTAAAGGTCCAAGAGGACAAGTGTTTTCCCAAGATCCCAGGCCTAGTAAGTGATAGAGCCGAGAAGGAATCCAGGTCTGCCTGACTCTAGACACACCTGCTCTGGAACCACTATAAGAAACAGAGGGGGCTGTTCCAGAGCGGAAAAGATCGCGTCTGTCTGGGCAGTCAGAGGAGGGCTCAGGGAGGAGGGAGGGGCGGCGTGAGCTGGGCCTGGGAAGGTTCCATTTGCCTGGACATATTAGGGCTCATGGGGAAATAAGGCCACCTGTGCTTTGGGAGGTAAGCAGAGAGTTTCATTTGTGAGATGGGGCAAAGGGAGCCACTGAAGTTTCCGGAGCCCGAGGTGCTCTAACGAACATGAGCTGTAAGTACAACATTGACATAGAAGTCCTAGTGTGCAGAATGGACGGGGCACAGCGAGAAGCTGAGCGCCATCTCGGCAGGACCAATGGAGGAGAGATGACTGAAGGGGCAGTGAGACTGGCTTGGAGCAGTGGGGACACTGACATCCTCAACAGTCTGTCAGCATTGGGATAAGCAATGGGGTCCCAGCAGAGATCACACCCAGGTGCTGCACTTGAGTGATTGGCACGATGATGTCACTCACAGGCAGGGAAGCTAGAAGGGAAGTGCTTTGTTTTGAGGTGCCCTCACTGTTCACAGGAAGCAGAAGGGACAGGAGCCAGCAGAGAAGAGAGACTGTGGAGAGAGGACAGGCTAGTGCAACGAAAACTGGGGAGGAGAGGTTCAAAGCAGAGGGGTGGTGGAGAACAAGGATGAATAAATCACCGTCTATGTGCTTTGGCCAAGAGGGCACTGGAACCTCTGATGTGCAGCCTTCCAGCCGCAGGGTTTGCTTGGAGACAGGAACCTGGGGCTGTCTGAATACAACAGAAAGGGGGAGAGGGAAGATGCTAGAGAGTTGTTCTGACTGACAGCAAGGTTGCTCCCACCCCAGTGGGAACAGCAATGGGGTTGGGTGCATGGGCTGGGGCAGGGCTGCCTTCAGTGGGACCCTGCAGAGCAAGAAGACCTGAGAAATGATGGGGCAGGGACATGCTGAGCACGGCAGGGAGCCATCTTGAGAGGTGGGGCTAGACGAGCCACTGCTGCTGTGTGCAGGAGGAGGCATGGGCCCTGTGCATGGTGGGGATTGAATGGGGATGATGGAGAAGGGCATACCTGAACTCTGTCTGGGCCGTCTGCCAGGGGAGCCCCAGCTGGAAGGGTTGCAGTGGGGACCAGGGCCAGTCCATGGGTGCCGTGCCTGTGTGCCAACTCTGCAGGGCCACCTAGCTCCCTCCACTCTGTGTGGACAGGGGCATCCATGGAAGGGCCTCAGGGCATCCAGAAGAACGAAACCTGCCTTTCCAGTCCATCTGAACCCTCTACTTCCCTGGTCTTCGCTCCTTCGCTTTATCTCTCCTGCTTCCTCATTCCAGACACACACATAGAAACTGAGGCTGGGCGTTCAGGAGCGTTCCCCAAACATGTCCTTGCCTTTGCTCATGTCAGCCTCTCTCCAAAATGTTCTGTCACCCTGCTTCTCTGACCACTGGACCCCTGCTCCCCTTAGGTTAAATGCCACCTCCTCTGAGAAGCCTTCTCTGGTATTACTGGGCAGAATTCAGTTCTCTGTCCCTGGGGCTGCTGAATACCCTCCCGGTCTGTGCCTCTCTTTTCAGCATTTATTCCAGTGTTCTAATTGTCTTGACACATCTGCCCTTCCCTCTTTCTCTGAGCTCCTAAAGGCAAGAGTCCCGTCTTTCTGTCTCGATTGGCCAACACAGACTGGCACAGAGTAGGTGTTCAGCACACAGTGGTGGAACGAATGAATGAACAAACGAACGAACCAACTGTAGGAGGGCTATTAGGCACACCACACCTCAGAAGAATGAGGTTATGGCCGAGAGGACATTGATCATGGAGGAGCTCAGATGCACTCAGGCTAACCCCGGACCCTTTAGAATGATTGATGATGTTATAAGATCTTTTCGTATCTCTGAACTTCACTGACCCCTTACCTCCTTCCAAATCCCCACGCTCAATGCATCCTGGCCTGTCTTTAATGCATCTTGCTTTCTGTAAACCACCTAGTGACTTCAAAAGCTCAAGTTATTCCCCAGACAGAACCAAAGGACCCATCTCCTCTGTTTACTCGCCATCCTGCTTAAGGTTTATTATTTAATGTCATGAGGTTTCCTGTGAGTGTGTTTTTGAGAGGACGCTCCTACTGTGGTCTGAGAGCGCTGCATGCTAACGGGTAACGTGAGAACACCGATATGCAAGATGCATCTTTCACAACTCCTCGGGCTTTGTTGCCAAAACTCACTTTATGGTAACTCTTTACAGATCGTCTTAAACTTCACATCCATGGATTTGTTTAAAAGCCGCCTGTGCTGGTACGACTACGTGGAGGTCCGGGATGGCTATTGGAGAAAAGCCCCCCTGTTGGGTGAGTTGCCTTAAGAAAGCCTTGAGAGAGGGGTGGTCGGATGTTCTGCGTGCTGCTGTTGATGTTGGGAAGTGCCCATCCCCACGGCAGTCACAGGAAGCTCTCAAGGGCCTGTGTCATTGTAAAACTCAGAGCACTCCATTTGGCCACACGTGTTAAAAGCTTTTAAAACCGTGAATGCCCTTTGGCCCAGCAATTCCACTTCTTGGAATTTATCCTAGAGAACTAATTAAGGAAGTGTGCAAAGCTCTAGCTACAGGGATGTCCACTGAAGCAGGAAAGATTGAAAACAAGTTAGGGGTTAGCCGAATAAATGATGATACATCTTTTCAATGGAAAATAGTCCAGCCATTAAAAATAAAGTTGGAGGTGACTATTTATTAGTAAGGAAAGGTATTCATTGTACATTGTTATACAAAAACAGTGTGACATAATAGCACGGAGAGTAGCATTCCATTTTAACAATAATACACTTACATTTATTATACAAGCACTGCAAACTCAGGTGCCTTCAGAAATAAGGTGTAAATGCATGAGATGGAGTTGGTATGATAAAACAAGGAGTAATGGGGAGTGTAGCAAACTGAACAGTGGATATCCTGACCTTGATTACTTGAATGAAGCTTGTCCAGCCTGCGGCCCCTGGGCCTCATGCAGCCCAGGACGGCTTTGAATGCAGCCTGACACAAGTTCGTAAAATTTCTTAAAACGTTACGAAAATTATGCACGGACTTCATTTGACCTCATCAATGATCCTTAGTGTATTTTATGTGTGGCCCAAGACAATTCTTTTCCCAATGTGTCCCAGGGAAGCCACAAGGCTGGACACCCCCGACTTAAATCATTGTGTGGGCTGAATTCAACTGGAAGACATCATTTTATGATCTCTAACATTAATATCAAGTAGAATGATAAATATAAGTAAATTATACAGATTTGTTTATTTCAGGATGGTGGAATATTTTTGAAAATTTATTCTGATGTTGTTCCTGGTTTAACTATGTTTTCTGATTTTCCTGTGATGCACATGTATTTTGGGAGGTGAACAATGCGTGAACCCTACACAGAAAAGCATTGTGCACCTCTGAGTGACAGGCCATGGGCAGGTGGCGTAAAAAGAACAGTCAGTCAGTTCACTCAGGATTGGTCACCAGAAGAGAGCTCTCTCATGGGTGACCGGGGAAGGTTAATGTTGTGTAGAGAGGACCAATGGCTTCAGGGTCCAGGAACATGAGGACTCTGGCCCAGGAATGGCAACCATGGTGGAGACAGAGAGAGAGAAACAGATCTATAAGAAGGGTCTTGGCTCACTTTATGGTAACTCTTGGCTGTCCTCAATTTTAAAAGGTCTGCAGGGTGGGCTTCCAGTCTGTAAGTCTAAGTTCTCAGTGAGAACTTGGACCTGGCATACATCCACGTGAGCAGGAAAGCCACCTTGTTATGCTTCTAGTGACTGGCCTGAGGTGAGCTGCTGTTGAGACAGCTGAGTCAAGATGGAAGCATGAAAGGGGAGAGCTAAGTTGGGGAGTTTCATGGCCAGGCTGGGTCTGACTTCCTATCAGATTCTGGGGTAGGTCAGAAGAGACCGGGCATAGAGGCTCTAGCTGGACCCAACCCATACAGATCTTAGATTTCTGTATGGCCAAGAGGTCTCAGCTAAGTCAGCTCCCCTCAGGAACAGCACAGAAGCTCCCTCTGTCCAGAGGACCATCAAGTTAAAGTCCTAGAGGTGCAAATAGGTAGGAATTTGGGTCCATGGGTGCTCTAGAAAGGGGCCAAGATGGGCTCTGAGTCGAGGTACCAGGTCACCACCACCGTAAGAAGGAATCAGGTAGTCAGTGGTCCAGATACACAAGCCAAGAAAGTGATCCCTGGGCTGAGCACCGACAGGAGTGGGTGCACTGCAGGACAAACAGGCTCTGCACGGGACGGCAGGCCGAGGCCGTCCGCCCTGGACCTCTGCTTCCTATCTCTTGTCAGCAGACATGCTGTGCGCTAGCGGCCAGAAGGAGGCATGGCTTTAGGGGCGGCACTGACTGGATGTGGCATGAAGACAGAGGGCTGCATTCCCACTAGCAGAGGTTCCCAAACCTGGCATCAGCTGGGACAAGCTTCTAGGGAGTACAGATTCCTGGGAGACTGCTGACTTCCAATCCCTACAAGCTGGGTCAGGGAATGATCCTGCTTACCTATAAAAATGTGTATGCACATGAACTTGTCTAGTCCCAGGTACACAGAAAGGGGACAGCACGGGTGTTCGTCCAACTGTGGCAGGTGGTTACCTCTACAGAAACCACAGAGGCAGTGGGCAGCTTCATGGTTTGCTCTGCAAGTTTCTGGACTTTTTGAATCTTTTACAAAAATATTTTCAGGTATTATTTTATAATTAAAATAGTAGAAGGAACTGTGTGGGAGGAGTGTCAACAGAACATGGAATCTCAGACCCCTCAGCCTAGCAGGGACCTTAGGGTCACTTATGCCACACCTTCATGAGAAAACCATGCTCCAAGTGCAGATCAACACACTAAGGCCACAGAGCCTGCTAGTTGGTGGCTGAGATCAGACCAGAACTTGGCTGAGATGTTCTGGGGGTGGGGAGAGGCGACCGCCGAATCTGAGAAGGGTCTCCCCCTAGGATTGCTAGATAAGATCCATGATTCATTGTTTATCTGAAATTCAAATTTAACTGGGCTTCCTGTATTTTTGTTTGCTAAATCTAGCAACCTTATACTCCCCCCGGAACGTGACAGACTTACGGGGCTCAGGAGGAGGAAGCTCTGTTACTGCTGAGGCTCCCCCGAGAGCGCTGAGGCACGCTCCCGAGCATGGGCACAGGCTGGAGGACTTGCCGTCGCCCCCTTTTCTTAAAGCAAGAATTTTCTCATTACAGCTCCTGGCATCTCATGGCAGCGCTTTCTCGGCTTAGATGGGGCCTTTGCCATTCATTGTTGTTGGTGGTGATTTGTTTTGTTTGTGGTTTTTTTGTTTGGTTTGGTTTGGGTTTGGGCTTATATTTTTTACACACTTTCGCAGTTACGTGTGTGCCGCAGCCAAAGGCATGGCCCAGTGCCTGCAACCTCCCTGCGATCGCCTGAGTTCTCCTTTGCCAACTATTTGGCCCGCTCTGATGTTTCCAAATGCAGTTGTTAGTGAACTTTTGTGTTTGGGACAAGTGCATTGTGTGGGCCAAGCTGGTCCCTGGGAGGGGTCAGTGCCATGAAATCTGCCGGGAGGAGGCAGGTCAATGCCCCTTTGGCAGGAGGGAGAGGGGATTAGGGCGGATTGTGAAAGTATGCATCTTGCTCTGAAAAACTGTGCATTGCATATTTTCCCAGGGCAGTGTGTGAAAATCCAGGCACAATGGGCGCATAACTTTTTATGAATGAACCCTTTATGACTCCCCATGGAGCCCACTTGTCGTGCCCTCATCTGCATTTCCTCTTCTTGATATCCTTATTAAACTCCTCCTCTGAAGCCAGGAACCAGATTTCAATTTAGGAATTTGACACCTTTTCCCCAGTCCAATTTCTCTCCAGCCTGTTAGTCTCCTTGGAAGGAGGCTGTTTGGGACCCAGGTTTTCACGTAGCGATGAAAGGGAAATGTAAGTAGATTGAGAACATTTCACGGCTGGTTTAAGATATCAAATTGTTTTTTCAGTTTCAGGGGTCACTTAATGAGATTGCACCTGGGGTGAGGGAGGAACGCGGCTACATAGAGAACTCATCCAGTATTCTGAAATACTGTCCTGTTAATTGGATTCCCCTCCCTTATTTCTGCTAGAGGAATGACTCTAACAATGCACTTTTGTATGCAGAACTGTCCTTGAGTATTCTCTACCACCACAATGCACACAAAAGCCCTTTCTCCCCCTTTCCCTGAAAGGGGGAGGGAAGTTCAGAAAGGCCGGGCTGGCCCATCACTGTCGCGTGGCCCCTCTACTGGGACTCCCTGGGTGGGGGCAGCCTCCCAAGTGAGCAGAAATGATAGCATGAGTCAAACAGCCAAGCCCGGCATTGCCACAGACATTCTTCATGGTTGAGGCTTTGATCTGCATTCCGCTGTGTCTTTCCAAACTGCGGAGCGGGAATGATGTTTACATTCTCAGAGAGTACATTTGATGTGCGTTGATCCAAATATGTACGGTGTTCAGAATTGCGCCTTAAACCGAGGAGTTCCTTTGGGGGGTGGTGGTGGTTATGTCACGTGATAATGATGAAGAAGATGAGATTGATGGCACAGGTCAGAGTTCAGACTGCCCAGGTGCAACTCCTGCTTCTACTTACAACTTTGAGCGTAACTCCACTCAAATTCTCCAACCTTCAGTCTTATAAATAAAATTAATGATTGCACCTAATTGAGGGGGTAGTGGGCATGCAATTAGATAATCAGCGCTGCGGCCTGGGTTCGATTCCCAGTCAGGGAGCTACCCACATACCAAAAAGAAAAAAAAAAAAAAAAGATAATCAGTGCAAAGTGCGTAGGACAGTGTCTGGTATAAACATGTTCAATAAAAAGAGGAGCTTTTATTAGTATCATTACAATGAAGATGAGAAGTTTAAGACATCAGTGAAGGGACAATATAGAGAGTTCTAGTTAAGAATTACAAGGTGATTTGGGGAAAGACATTACTTCGAAATAACCTTTAATTTATTCTACCAAGTCTAGCTCTGCCAAGACAATAAAATATACCCGACTGCATAACTCCTGCCTCCTCCGGAGTGCGGAGCAGAAATGGGCCGTCCTGTGGCCTTGGGGTGAGTGGTTTATCATGTCTGGTCGGGCTCTTAGGCAGCAAGACAGTGGCCGTTCCTCTCTCTTTTGGAAACAGTCTCCGGTGGCTGGGACAGGTGGGGTTTTAAAAGGAGGCTTTGGACTTGCCACTTGGGCTGACTGCAGGTCAGCGCCCCGCCCCCTCCCTGGGAAGCGGTCCTTCCCCAGCTCGAGTGCTAATCGACACCACCGGCCATGCCAGAGGAGCCATTACCGAAAATGTATGGGCTTCTGCTGGACTGTTCCTGGCCAAATTCCTAGCAGTGGCTTCAGCTCTTCTCACTTAATGTTAAGCTCACCAAATCCGCAGGCTGCAGGTGGCCCAAATGGGAAGCCAGCAGAGGGGGCTTAGCAGCCTTTCCCGCCGTGTCCCCCCAAAGAGTGCGTGCCACAGTTGGCTGTGAGGAAACGATTTCCACCCCAACCTCGTCCTCCATTCCCAGAAACACTAAGCAGAGGTGCCGCTTCAGGGGGCTGACCTGGCACTTCCCACGGTGCTGGCCATGGGAGAGTGCCCACTAGACGTCTGTTAAATGGACTTTAAGAAATACATTGAGATGTAATTCACATGCCGTATAACTCACCGTTCGAAGTGCTCAAGTCAGTGGTTTTAGCCCGTGGATTTTAGCGTGCTCACAGAGTTGTACGATCGTCAGTCACCATAATCCATTTTAGAGCATCTTCATTACCCCCCAAAGAGAACCCATACCCATTAGAAGTCACTCCCCATGTCCCCCCAGTGTTAAATGATTTTCTGAGTGACTCGCACAGTCAATACTTGTCAGAACCATGACTTCTAGTCCAAGTAGGCCTTGGCTGGTCCGCGTGGGGAACTGGTTGGTACGACACAGCCCGCCGTCTCCCGCCTGTCCCATCCCTGTCCTTGCCACAGATGTCCTTTTCATGTGCCATTAGGAATCATGTGGCCAAGGATGAACTTACACAGGGAAGACGGGGTCTCCCCCATTTTTCTCTGTAGAGGGTCCAAATTTTAGACCTGTACCCAAGTGCCTAAGAAATATGCATTATTTATATTTTTAAATAATGGAAGTTCAATAACGATTATGAGCCCCTTTCCATCAGGTACCGAGACCCTAATTTCAGTCATTTTGTGTTTTCTTCCTGCAGGGTGGCGGTGCTCGTGAAGCGGGCAGACTTAGGGCCAGGGCATGGTAGCAGGGGGGCCTCTGTGTTGCCATCCTGGCTGGCATTGCTGGGGCATCCTCATCCCTGACTGGTCTCCAGTCCTATGTCCATCTAATTGGCTGCTGTGCCTCCTCCTTGTCTCAACCCTTGGCCACTTCACATTGGTGCCAAGTCCATGTCTCCCTAGAAGACAACCTGTGGCTCCCCCAATTCCTCTGGCTTCCTAATTCCTCTAGCTATGGGAGAGTCGTTTCCATACCCCACCTTGGAGCCTGGGCCTGTATTGCTGCCATCATGCCGTGCTTTGCCTGAAGAACTCTGCATGCCTGCCTCCTGGCCTCATGTCCTAACAAACTGTACAGACATTGCTGTTCTGAGCCCAAGGCCAACATGTGGACTCTAGGGTTTTGTTGCAACTCTGGTTCTGCCCAGAGACTAGAGACACGGTTATCTGCTTCTCCCAGATCCTTATACCTAATGCGCGTCTCTATCATCCTTTCCACCCAGAGTCTCAGCAAAGGGTGGGACAGGGCCTGGGGTCCTTTTAGAGGCTCCATGGTGCCCTCTGCAAATTCCTCTCTGCCTAGCCCTTTCACTCTTCCATCCTAGGAATCTTTCTGTGTCTATAAGAATAGGAAAATGTGCTCTTATCCATTGTGTATTCTTCTAAATCTTGGGTATTGGGATGAGGCTTGTGACATTCAAAAGCCAAGAAGATCTGATATCATCATGTGACCTCTGGCATGCCTTCTCTGAGGCAAGAAAGGCATAATGTCTCCCCAAAGGCCTGTCCCAAAAGAGAAGGAACACTGGGGAGGGAGGCACAGTTATCCCCTTTTCAGGCCACTATCCCCCCACACCCTCAACACTTCAGCACCCATTTGGCAGGAGACGGGGGTGCTGGTTATGCTCTGGGTACTTTGATTGATTGGCATCTGGAACGCTCCTGCAGGCATTCTGAGGAAGGCACACAGTTGCATGACTATTTTCATTCTGTCTTCTACTCCTACAGGATGAGTTGCCCCAGTGGGGGTCATTGCTCACCTTGAACCATATTTGAAGACCACCGCTTTCTGTCTGCCTGCAGCGAGCCCCTCCCTGCTGCGGGCCGACAGCCTGACTGTTCTTTCCCACTTCCCAGGCAGGTTTTGTGGCGATAGAGCCCCAGAGCCGCTCATCTCCACGGACAGCCGGCTCTGGGTGGAGTTCCGGAGCAGCAGCAACACTCTGGGCAAGGGCTTCTTCGCGGTGTATGAAGGTTTGTTCGTGATAGAAGAAGCCACCTGGGTCACTTCTGATATGCCTCTTTCCTTTACGTGCAGCCCGCGTCCCTCTTCCACCCAGGCATGCGTGGTAGCTGCCAGAGCCATTGGGGTGGCAAGGGCAGCCACCGAAGGGGCTAGGCTGAGGAATTCACTGTCCTCTTCCTCCACATTCTGGAAGCCGAGGGGCCAGCTGTGCTCACTTCAGGACAGATGTCGTCCACCTGTCACCGCCCTGCTGCACCCTCATTCCTGTCCCATAGGGGGTGGAATCGGGGGGTATAGAATGCTGTGGAAATGAAAGCAGCCTCTGAATAGCTGTGTGAACCTGAACAGAGAATCTAACCCCTCACAGCCTCTGTTTGTTTCATTTGTGAAGAGAAGACGTTGGACATTGTCTGGAGACTTTCACATACATTTCTTGGACGGGCCTCTGATGTCTCCATGGTGGTTGAGTGGAGAGAAGCAATAGGTCTGGGCTCTGGGCAGCTGCTACCAGGGCAATTCTACTTCTATGTGTTTCTCTGCTAGGTACTCCCGTGCCCCCTTCCCTAGAGGGAAACCAACCACTAGATAGTTAAAAAGGGCCCATTTGGCCTTAAATTGTAATTTTGGAGAGGCCAAAGTTTCATTTTTATAAAAGAAATAACGTGTGTGTACATGTGTGCACGTGCGCACTCACATGTCCCTCTGTACCAGCGGTCCCCTACCCTCTACATTAGCATCACCTGGGGAACTCGTAACCATCACTGCTGCTCTGAGCGCCCCCACCCCCACTTCAGTCTGGACTTGTGGGGGTGTGGCCCCGGCTTCTATAGCTTAAAATATCTCCCAGGTGATTTTGATGCAAGTAGAAAACCACTGCTCTACATGATTATTTTCCTATATGAAAAAAATTCAGAGTTGCAAACAAATGAGGTTATGCCTTTCTGGAGGAACAGTTGTGATTGGATGGAAATGAAAATGTTGGCAAGTGGCGCCACCTCGTGGTGATAAGTGGCCAACTTCCTTGGTAAGACCTGACCAGGGACCACCTTCCTTTCTCTTTCTAAAGCTGGTTCTCTGGTTTTCTTGCTAAAGCTACGTGTGGGGGAGACGTTAACAAAGACACTGGGCAGATTCAATCTCCCAACTACCCGGACGACTACAGGCCTTCCAAGGAATGTGTCTGGAGGATTACGGTTTCGGAGGGGTTTCACGTGGGGCTTACCTTTCAAGCTTTTGAGGTAAGTCCTGCTCAGATGGTCTTTCCAAGGATGAAGCAAATGCCAACTTTTACTAGACCCTCTCTGCTCCATAAAGATGGGTTTCTATTTTTTTAAAATTGAAAACAGGACCCAAAGAGGTCATTTCAAGCCCGTGGTGCATTATACCTGGACATGCAGCATCAACGACTTGGCAGGCTTTGAAATTTCATCTGCCTCCTTTCTGAAGGCTACTAGAGAGGGTGGGGGAATAATCCATGTGGAAGTCTAGGATGGGATCCCGGGCAGTTTTGTGGAATTGTTCTTCCCCATTTATCGTCTCTTAGTCTCTTCGCAGCTTGAGTCGCTCTTGGCTTCCATAAGTAGGAGATGGCTTAGAGAATCCTGGGACGCACTTGGGTGCTTTGGCCTCTTGGTTAGATTTTTTTGGAGTGATAGTGAGGTTCCCTTCTTAAATCAGAAAGCTGAAGGCTAAGCCATTGGTCATCTTCCATGATGCTTCTGTTTTTCCACTTAGATCGAAAGGCATGACAGCTGTGCGTACGATTACTTGGAAATCCGCGATGGCCCCACAGAAGAGAGTACCCTGATTGGCCACTTTTGTGGCTATGAGAAGCCAGAGGATGTGAAATCAAGCTCTAACAGAATGTGGATGAAGTTTGTGTCTGATGGCTCTATCAATAAAGCGGGCTTTGCAGCCAATTTTTTCAAGGGTATGAATTAGCAGTTGTTTCCATTTTTAGCCACAGGAAGAGGTATTGCCCCCCTGGCTTAAGAACCTCAAAACCCATACGGAACCTCAGTACCAAGCCAGGCACCCCACAGGAAGGAGGTAGCAACTCATTTTAGGGCTGTGCTGGAGCTCCCAGCAATTCACCATTGACTCAGGAAGAGGTTCAGCCTTAACTTCTATGTGGCAGAAAGTTCTGCTGTTGTACTTGGAAATGAGATTTAATAAGTTGACAAGGTCAACTTAGTGAACCTTAGTGAAACTGAGCATTAATAACAAAAAATATTTGTGTAGTTGCTTGCATTAATTGAGCACCTACTGTGTGACAGAAACTGTGCAATGTACTTGGTTTACATGATGTAATTGAATTTCCATAATAACCCTTTGAGTTGGACATGGATCACATGTGACCGGTGTTGAAAAGAGCTGCTCAGGGTCACTCCAATAGTTAAGGGGTAGATCAAAAATCCAAACACAGTGGGTATGACTCCTAAGCTCAAACACTGTATTGTGTTACCTGATGTGGGTCAGAGGCAGCCCAGGTCTTTGGCTGCTGATGCATCATCAGTCCCTAGCCCACAAGTGGGTGAGGGGAGGGAGGAAAGGTGGGGGTGATGCTCACAGAAACAAACCTCCATGTTGCCTAAGCACCGACTGCTCTGCAGGGTCGTGATGAAACCAGGCCAAGAATAGTATAGGAAGACCAGCACCCTGACCCCAGCACAGCAGGTTTCCCAGGATTCCTTTCAATGGGTAGATCTTCCTTCTCTCTTCTCAGGACCCTGGCCACCCCTCAGACCATACTCTATGAGGAGATAGTGGGTACTCCCCAATACACGGTGGGTGGGCACCGGCAGCTTGCCGGCAGCCACTGAATGGCGCCCTCCTCAGCTCAGGGTGCCCTGCCATCTTCAAGTCAGTAATGGCTGGTCGGTTTCTCCGCTTTCATTGTCACATCTCTTTCTCTGACCCTAACCCTCCTCTCTCTTTTAGTTATAAGGACCTTGTAGTTACATTGGGCCTCCTGGATAATCCAGGATAACGGCTCATTTCAAGATCTTTAATTTAATCACATCAGCCAAGTCCTTTTTCCACATACGGTGACAGACTCACGGGTCTCAGGGACTGAGTCATGGACAGCTTTGAGAGGCCTGATTTTATTTACCACGTGTCACAGATGCTTATGCGGTTTTATTCTAATTCTATTTATTCTAATTCTCCTGGCCTCCTCCTCCCCTGACCTTCACCCCCAGGTCTATAAATTAGGCGCTGGGACTTCTTTCCAGTGAGATGACTGGTAACCAGTGGGCAGAGGCCCACGCAGACTTCATGCCTGCTGATCATTAGCGATGCACAGATTTGAGACCAGCTAAATTAGAATTGCAGATGTAGAATGAACTTCCAGTGTAAATATTAATATGGCTCAAATCTTACTAGGCTAAGAAGTAATTGGTTGTTCATCTTAAATTTAAATTTAATGGAACCTTCTGCGTCTTGTACGGCCCTCCTGGAAATGTCTGCGATGGAAGGGACCCGAAGCCGGTTTGTAAGGGACTGCGTTGAGGGCCTTGGCCCCTTCTAAGTAACCATGGGATCTTCTAGCTTCATTTGCTGGTTAGAAGATCCCATCTTCTCCCTCTTCCCCATTTAATATTCATTCAATAGTCATCAAACAACATGCTTGGGACCGTGGACACAAAGGAAAACACAGTTGTTCTCAAGAGCTTGAGGTGGTGAAAGAGACCTGCAAGCAAAGGGGCAATTTGTTTGTATTGCCATGGAAGTGTGGGCCTGTGAGGAGGCCAGGTGGCCAGCAGACTCAGCCTGGGGGTGGGGTCAGGTTACCCTGCCTGCTATTCCAAGGGCATTTCAATTTGCAAATGTCTTTTTAGATGCCCTTGCAGGTGTTAACTGAGGCCCATCTCTACTAACTGAGTGCAAGGACCCAACTTGACATCTTTTTTATGTCACAGAGGATGACCTTGACCCTGAACCTTCAAAGAGGAACCAGGACTTGTGGAAACCTCATTGGAACTAGTAAAGGGCAAAGGAAAGACATCTCTTGAGTGTGCTAGAAACGACATTAGTTCTCACATTTTGCCTTTAGAATAACCCCTTGGTAGACATTATTATCACCTCCATTTTCAAATTGAGGGACCTGGGTTCTAAGTGGCAGAGGTAGAACCTGCAGCATTCCACAGAGACCGAAAAGCCACAGGCAAGTAAAGCAAAGGAATTTGAATTTTCCATTCGTGTTCGTGACTTGATTCTGACACCGTGAGAGTATGGGGAAAAGGGCCCTGGATTTAGCGTATGAAGTTCAGGTCCTCGCCCTGCCCTCATTTCTTCCTAGCTATTCATTCTCATGCACCAGGTCTCCTTTCTGAGACTGGATCACACCCGCCTTGGTCTCCACTCTGTTCCCAGTGCCTGGCCCGCAGTGGGCTCAATAAATACTTATTGGACAATGGACGGATGGATGAGGCTCAGATGCCACCCTTGTGGATTAGTCATCCTGTTATCTGCTCTGCCTACATTCTGGGGTCCCCATGAGGATGAATGAGGTAGAGACCAAAGTCTAGGGCAGTGCTGTCCAACAGAAATAGGAAGGGAGACACAAAGGTGACTCATGTATGTAATTTTAAGCATTATAGGAGCTACCTTTCCCCCAATCTCCCCCCCCCAAAAATCCAAAACAAAACCAGGTCAAATTAATTTTAATAATACATTTTATTCAACCCAATCTATCACACATACTATTATTTTAATATATAATCAATATATGCAATGCCAATGAGATATTTTATGGTTTTTTCTCATACTAAGTCTTGGAAATCCAATGTATTGTATACTCATAGCACATCCTAGATTAGCCTAGCTGCTGCATTTTAAGTGTTTGATAACCACACAGGGCTGGAACCTACCCTGTCGGTCAGCACAAGTCTAGAGCCTGCACAGTCAGCTTCTTTGCCTGGTCTTCCCCGCAGAGGCCCCAGGCAGGCTGTCCTGTGACCACACAGTGAGCGCCCCATGCGTGTGTCAGGACTTCTCCCGTGAAAGAAACTAGAAGAGTGACTACAAAGACCATGAAGAAGAATTGGACCAAGTCAAAGAAGCTCTTGCCACGGTGCCAGTTGGCAAGAGGTTCTTCTGCTCAGGGCCCAGCTGGCGCATGGCGCAGACCAGGGTGCCAGTTGGCCTCTGCGTCCCTCTCCTGGTGCCAGATGGCACTCCCTCTCAGCCTGCTGGCTGCATAATCGGCAGAGCACCTCGGTCTCCGCTTACTTCAGGAGATGGCAGGAGCATTCAAAGCCTGGCAGGGCCGTTGCTCACACAATTAGCCCCTACCCCCCACCGTCCCCTTCCTGATGGGCCACCCTGGACCACCATGGGTGTTTGAGGAGGAGCACTGGCATCTTTCAAAGTACCTCTTCAAAACCTTAGGGGTGTACCCTGTCTTCTCATTCCTTGACGCTCTTTGAAACAATTCTTGGGATCCTACCTGAGTCATCTCATTGTCCAACCACTTGGAGAAGGCAAAGAGGCCATAGATCCATGGTTCAGCTTCTCCTCCCACCCCCACACTCTCCCAGATTTTTCTCAGAGCCCACGGTGGCCCAGAGCAAGCACAGACCCCCGGGCTCCGAGCAGACGCCACTCCACAGTGCAGAGGTGACAGAGAATGCCGGGCTCTAACCGAAAGCAGGGCCCCTGTGCACTTCCATGACATCCACCCGAGGTGAGACAGGGTAGGAAATGGCCACCCTACCCACTGCCTTTGTTGGAGAGAGCTCAGGTGTAGATGTATACCTTTCACTCACCTTCCCGGGCCAAAGCCCTTACCCTTCCAGTCTCTGGAGGAACTATATTCTCTTTGCTTTAGGCTCGTAATGAGGGAGGCATTGTGGTTGGAGGGTTCACATTTTCTGGAGGACCAATGGGTTAGAAGTTGCAAGGAGTTAGAATTTTGATACTTCAAATTGCAATGGACAAGAAATGCCTTCGAAAAGCAGCAAGAGCTGACTTTCTGGGTGTTTCCAAGCCGAGTCTGATGAGGCGTCTATCAGAAGTGTTATTCAGAGGATCCCTGCTGAGGGAGGGGGCAGGCCTGGGATCCTTCGGGGCTTCCAAACTAACCCCAAGGTGTCCCGACTCCTTTCTTTATGTGTGTGAGTGGCTCTGTGCTCGCTCTGTTCCTGCCTTCCGTGCTGTTATGAACCACCAGGACTTGCCTCCCCTGCCCTAACGCTTTCTTCTTCTTAGATTGGACATTTTTTTTTTACAAAGTCTGTGTTCAGATGTCCCTTCACTAGGCTCTCTGGCTTGGTCAGGCCGCAACCCCAAGCTCCCCTTTAGAGAGATGTACCACAGCTTGGCAATGACTTTTCCTTTTGTTTCATCGTCTTGGGGTGCCCGATGCCTGGATTTTTCTTTCCTTCAGTGGTGCCCAGGCTGAGGTGTCTGGGGAGATTCTGTAACGACTCTTGTTCCCCCTCTGGACAGCATCCTGCTTGCTGTTACTTGACTGTCCCCAAGCACCTCGTCGGACACTGTCGGTGCGGAGTCCCATCCGCCTCCCCGGCTGGCTCAGTCTCCCTGTGGCATCTTGCTGCGATGTCTCCTGAGCCTCAGTGTCCCTGCCGATCTCCCTGTGTACACTCCTTCAGACTAGTTCCACAAAAGCTAAGTCACAGGTTCTGTCCCTAGAGAATACGTAACCATCTTCATCCAGAAATGTGTCCCTTGGTCTTCGCCCTTTATTTACTGTCCCTGAGAAGTTCCATATTTGGAGGGGAGGGGGAGGTAATTCCACGGCATTGGAATTTGTTAACTCTTTGGCATGGAACCTTTGAGATTTTGGAAAGTCACACATGACTGCAGCTGGCCGAACACTTCAAGGACTGAAGATATTCAGGGCCGAGCTCCGCTCAGCGGGCCTGCTTCTGGCCCACACGTTACTGCGCGTGTTCTCAGGCCCCTACGCTGCCCTGGAGCTGCCGGGGCTGGTTCTGGGATGGGGACGTGGGCTCCTGGGGAGGTGGCCCCCAGCAGCCGCTCTTGTTCGGGGGGACACTTGCTGGGGACTTGGAATATGGACTGTGGTGGGGAACAGATGAGGCCGCTTTGTGACGATGTGACCGGGGTCGCCTTTACCCCTGCAGAGGTGGACGAGTGCTCCCGGCCGGACCGCGGTGGCTGTGAGCAGCGCTGCGCGAACACTCTGGGCAGCTACAAGTGCACGTGTGACCCCGGCTACGAGCTGGCCGCCAACAAGAAGACGTGCGAAGGTTGGTGTTGGGCCTGCATGCTGGCACGAGAGGGCCTGGGGGACAAGCCGTAGGGTAAGCCGAGCAGGGATGGGGTGCCGGCTGGCTATGAAGTAGCAATAGACAGCTGTGGTGGCTGACGGGGGGAAGAAACAACTCGATAAAGTCACAAAGGCGAACGGACTGCCCGATTCACACAGACTCTACCCTAGAGACTGACACTGGAGTCGTGGTTTCTTACCTTCTGTGACCATGACTCACCTGATAGCCATTTCATTCACTCCATTTCTACCTGGCTGGGGTTCTGTCTTCCTTGCCCACCTGCATGACTCTGCTTGGTTATGTAAGCCAGGTACACTGCACAAGCTTGGTGCAAACATTTCTAATTCTCCTTTGGTCCAAGTCGTGTGGGGTCCCCAGGAGTGCCACTGCGTGACAGGTCAGGACAGATGCATTGTCGTCATTTTAAAAAGTACGTGGTACAGACCTGTCCTCAACTTTATCCCTCCAAATTCTCAGTTGAAGAAAGGGCCCTGCATTAATTAGTTCAGATTGTCTAACTTTTCTTTTTCCTTTTTGAAGAGCAGCAGGGCTTACTGCTGCTTAGGGGAAGTCGCAGTCACTTGGAACTAACACCAAATGAATCTTGCTTCCGTTTCCCCGTGCAGTGGCCTGTGGCGGTTTCATTACCAAGCTGAACGGGACCATCACCAGCCCTGGGTGGCCGAAGGACTACCCCACCAACAAAAACTGCGTCTGGCAGGTGGTGGCCCCCACGCAGTACCGCATCTCCCTGCAGTTTGAAGTGTTTGAACTGGAAGGCAACGATGTATGTTTCTGCGCTCTGACTGGGGATGTGTTGGGATGTGGCTCTGGGCTGGGAAGTGGTGAGGGGTCAGCAGGCAGGGAAGTGGCCTCCTAGGGTCATGGCATCTTAGCTGGGCAGAATCTGGGGAGTGTTTCCTGCAGCAGGTTTTAGCTGCATGTCCTCTGCAGACAGAGTGCTTGGGTCCTCTTGTCACTGACAAATCCAAGGAGAATCAGGACAGGAGTGGAGGAGGCAGGTCTCAGAGGTGGGTGGTAGTCCAGACAGGTATGTCCCTGCAGGGAAGACTCGGATCTAGTGTCAAGCTGACGGGAATGGAGCGGGTGAGGTGCAGCTGGGGACCAGGAATGATATAAACAGCCTGTTCCCTCCCTTGGGCAGTGGTCATAGGATGACCAAGTCAGCCGAGGCCCAGACAGAGCCCAACGGCCAGAGTGTAGTCAGGCATGCCCCACGTCTGCCCCTTGGGCTAGAGGGGCCTGAGTAGGAGTCAAAACGGCCCTCCCGCTGGACCTAGCTGAGCCCTTCTGGCCACCTGCAGGGTGCTGCTCTCAGGAAGGGGTCCTGCTCTCAGGAAGGGGTCCTGCACTGCACTGGAGTCAGGATGGGGGCGGGGAGCCGTGGGCACCTCCCCACGGCGCTCCCTTGCAGGTCTGCAAATACGACTTCCTGGAGGTGCGCAGCGGCCTGTCCCCCGATGCTAGGCTGCACGGCAGGTTCTGTGGCTCCGAGACGCCCGAGGTCATCACCTCACAGAGCAACAACATGCGCGTGGAGTTCAAGTCGGACAACACAGTCTCCAAACGTGGCTTCCGGGCCCACTTCTTCTCAGGTGCGCAGGTGTGGAGGCCAGGTCACTGTGCTGAGAGGCTCCCAGCCTCTGGGCACCTGCCCTCATAGTATTTCTATAACAAATTACCACCAATGCAATGACCTAAAGCAGCAGGAATGTATCTCTCCCAGTTCTGGGGGCCAGGAGTCTGACCTTAAGGTGTGGGCAGGGCCGTGTCCCCTAAAGGCTCTAGGGGAAGGTCCTTCCGTGCCATTTCCTAGCTTGTGATTCCAGTGCTTAAATGCTGGGTGGGCTCTATCTCGTCATTCTGTAAGTGTTCTCCAAGGATTCTTATTTGTCATTCTGTAAGTGTTCTCCAAGGATTCTTACATGTCCTCGTGAAATAAGAGAGTGAAGCTAAAATGCGAAGTATTCAGTGGTGTATTACCTGCAGCAGGCAGAGGGTACAGAGAAGAGGGAGACGCCTTGACACCTGAAGTTACCCAATGCAGGGAAGGAGGCCCTTAGTTACTACAAGAAGAAGATGGCTTAGGAGAGGGCTGCACACTAACCTGGCTTAAGCTACAAGAACCATAACAATAACACCAGCTGACACTTGTGTTCATACGTAATAATAAACAAAAGCTAACACTTACTCTGAGCTGGATGCTGTTCTAAAGGCTTTCCCTGTGCTAACTCATTTCCCCCTCTCATCAATCCTATGAGGTAAGGATACTGTTATTGACTCAACCTTCAGGTGAGGCAACTGAAGCACCAAGGTCAAGGACTGCCCAAGGTCACACCAGCTGGAAGTAGTGGAGCAGGGCTGACATTTGGCCATCTGGCCCACGGTCCACAGGCAGGAGGTGGTGTGGGGTCGTGGTGTGTGAGCCCAGGCCTCCGGGTCACACAGGCTACTTGCTCACTGAGTGACCTTGGGCACATTAGCATTCTCAGCCTCAGTTTCCTTAACTGTAAAATGGGGGCATAGGCATCTACCTCCCAAGGGTGTGTGAAAATTAACTTAGATAATATATAGAAAGTGATTGGGACAGTGCCCATTGTATAGTAAATACTCAAAGCATGGTAGTTATTTTTATTATTGTTACTATTACTATTAATGATAGTAGCCTATCCTTTAAGGAGCTCCTTATTTTTGGCAGGGATCAGGGGTGGAAACACACACATACACACACACACACACACACACACACCCATGAGGTCAGACAATTAATTTCGCAAACTCATCCTAGAAAAAGTGCTCCATACCTCATGGCTGAATATCACTATGGTCACCTTCGAAGTGCTCCCCTTGGGAAGCTATGCACCGATGCCAGCGCCTAGTCCACCGTTCAAAGCAATTTTGGAACTCTTTTTCTGGTATGGCCATCAGAGTTGTCATTGTCCCCAAAATCTGACAATTAAGTCCATGAACTTGGGGGCATAGGCACTACCTGTACAAATAACTGTACAAACAACTCAGTAAGGTGCAGCCAACCTAAGCTCACAGTGGCAAGTTCGCAAACTTAAAGAGTTCCCAAACTGCTTTGAAGGGTGGACTAGGCACTGGAGTCAGGGCATAGCTTCCCAAGGGGAGTACCTGGAAGGTGACCGTAGTGATACTCAGCAGTGACGTGTGCAGCACCTTTTCTAGGATGAGTTGGCGAAATTAATTGTCTGACCTCATAAATACACGCACACACACACACACACACACACACATTAAAGTGCTTTAGGAGCCTGAGGAATTCAATATATACCCGAGCCACGTAATACTCAACAAATGCTGCCTCCCCCCACCCCCAGTAAAGGGATAACCAGAATCCGGGCCATCAGGGAGGGTCCCTACTGGAGGCTACTTCTCAGCAGACAGGGAGTGTCCCAGGTTGGTGCTTCCCCTTAGGAGAGTCTGTTGATCTCCCCAGACAAGGACGAGTGTGCCAAGGACAACGGTGGGTGCCAGCACGAGTGCGTCAACACGTTGGGGAGCTACCTGTGCCGGTGCAGGAACGGCTACCGGCTCCATGAGAACGAGCACGACTGTAAAGAGGGTGAGGCTGGACTGCGGCTGGGGGGCCGGGCTGACCTTGGCTGCCTGGAGTGTGCTGGTGGGTGAGAATGAGAGCGAGGGGCCCTTCCTCCCTGCCTGCCAAGCCCCGAGCCCCCCTGAGGCCTGGCATCTGCCTTCCCTTCTCCTGCCCTCTTGCTGAAGAGTGGTTTTCCCCAGGGCAGCTCGCTCCTTCGGCAGGCATGTGGGGGCCCTCAGGTGCTCTTCTGGAGTATTGTGAAGTGGTTAAACTCCTGAGCTCCAGAATCAGGCTACCTAGGTTTAAATCCTGGCTCTGGTATTATTAGCTGTGTGACCTTGGACAAGCTACTTAACCTTTCTGAGCCTCAGTTTTCTCTTCTGTTTAAAGGGTTTAAAAACTTACTCCCTTTTAAAAGTTTTTCTGAGGATTAAATGAGAGAATGCCTAGAAAGTATTTCAGACAGTCTGGCACATATTAAGCACTTGAAATGTTAATAAATATCAGCCATCCATGTCATAATATTTACCGTATGCAGGTCTAATAGTAAAATAGAATTGGGAAGACTTTGCTCCCTGCTCTGTTTACTACTGGGAGTTCCTCAGGGCCAGATGGCTTTGAATGTCTAGTCATTCTGGGAAAGGGCTTCCTCTGTTCTTATCCCACCCTGCCAAGGGAGTCTGATAAACACGCAGGCCTCCAGGACCTGGCCCCAACCACAGAGCCCTGTGAAGGACGTCAAGGGTGAGGGATAGACATTTTGGAGTTGGGAGATTTGGCTGGAATACAGAGTCTGGTCAGAGCCTTCCTGGAATGTCGTAAGATGAGATCAGCCATCTGTAGAAGCAGGGCACAGCCCCCACCTCCCTCCCCAAGCCCAGCCCTGTGACAGACGAGGGTGGTCACGGGTTTGGTTGGGAGGTGGGTTGGAAGAACTTGGAAGGAACTGTCATTCTGAACCTTAAACAATTGTTGTCAAACCCCAGAATAAGGCTTCCTGTGGTGTGTGGGAGGCCACGAGGGATAGAAACTCCACTAAAGTCCCACCCACTGAACAATGGCTCCCTTCCTATGGGTTCCCCCAGGGCGAAACAGGGGGCCTGAGAGCAAACCTCCCAGGAGCTGAATCCTTGCCCCTGTGGTGCCTGTTCTGTGTGTGGCTGCGGGATGGAGCCAGCAATGAGCAGTAAGGGTGTCCCAGCAGCCACTTGACCCGCCTTCCCCTTCCTTGGACCTGCCCTCACCTGCCCGTTCCACCTACCTCAGCCTGAAACCGCAGTGGGGCAAGGCCCACCTCCTCAGCTCCCTGTTTCCTAGTCAGTAATCACACAGGCAGACCCAGGTTCCAATCCTGACTCTACCCCTGACCAGTAAGTCACTTACCCCCTCTAAACTTCTTTTCTCATTTGGAAAGTGGGAAGGATAAACTGAGAGGATGCATTATTCCCAGTGCTTACTTAGCACAGTGCCCAACGCAGAGAGAGAGACAAATTCTAGCTATTGACCAAAGTGCTACTCATCACTGATAACTCTGTAACCGTGGCGATATCTGTAGCCTCCAAATGAAACTGCTTTGCAAAAGTAAAAGAAGGCTATAGATGAAGGCAGTGTTGAAAACCCTTGTTAGCACTTGCTAAGCCTTTTACATGCATTATCTTGTTTAATCCATAAAACCCCCTATGAGGTTTTACAAAGAAGGGCATCAAGATTTAAGTGCTCGAAATCCCACAGCTTGAAGCCGGTGGAACCAGGACTTGACCCGAGGTCCATCTGACTGACCACAGGGCCTGTGTTCCTAACCACGAACTCTACCATATTTCCGGCGATAACCATGATATGACTAGTAATCGTAAGAAAGATGACCTGGCTCCTCGGCCACTGCCGGGAAAGCAGCAAAACCCAATAAGTCAGCAAATCTCTGAGCCAGGCAACACTGGATTCAGGCTGACCCCTACCCCTACATTTGCTAATGACCATGTGACAGGTAAGAGTGAGGGGAGAAGACTTAGAACTCATATTTTGCTCACAAGTGAATTACCTCTCTCTCTGCCCGTGTCCCCATGGCCCCCAGCTGGCTGTGCGCACAAGATCAGCAGTGCAGAGGGGACCCTGGCGAGCCCCAACTGGCCTGACAAATACCCCAGCCGGAGGGAGTGCACCTGGAACATCTCTTCAACTGCAGGCCACAGGGTGAAACTCGTGAGTCATTTTCGTAGTAATGGACAACAGAGACCTTGTTGCCAGACAGACATGGATTTGAGTCTCTGCTCTGCCACTTCCAGCTCTAAAACGTTGGGGAAGTTACTCAGCATTTCCAGGACTCAGTTTCATAATCTGGAAAATGGGAATGCTGGTGAAACCTGCCTCATGGGGCTGTTGTGCAGATTTAAAGAGAGGATGCACATTAACCCCCAGCACAGGGGTGGGTGACAAAAGTGCCTATTCCCGGTGGTACCAGTTTGAGGTGGCACCCAACACACAGTGCCGTTTGGAGACTTGTTTCCTGTTTTACAAAACAATAAATTTTCAAAGTAAAAAATGTAATCAGTTCAGAGGGCTGCAAAGTGAAAAGAAAACATTTCCAGATTCCCTCATGCCACTCTAGAAATGAACATTTTCTGGTGAATCCTTCCAGAAATTTCCTGTGCGTATACAATCATGTATGTATATTCACAGGGAAAAAGAATATATAACCCTTTTCTTGCCCAAACTTCTCAAATGGACTCTTACTATTCAGGTTCTTCTATGACTTGCATGTTTCTTCAATTAACAATAGAAAATTAAGTGTTTATGCTAATTCTCTCTTGAATTACCAAGACTTTCTTTAAAGTTCCATCCATGCATAAGATTGTGGTCTGCACATCACGCTGGGTTATTCCAAAGAGGAATGAGTTTTGCCTGCAAGTCTCTTTCTCAGCCCCCAGGGGACTCCCCGATCCTGGAGCGTAAAACAAACCCTCTTGCCAGCTGGAGACGTTGTACTGGAGACAGATAAACAGTTTTAAATGGGTTGTTCAGGCTCTGGGGATGAGTAAGCCCTTCAAAAGGCACATGAATGTCCCTCTGAATCGTGGACAATAATGAAGGGAGAATAAAAAGGAACAAAGGAGAACATGATGATAAATAGGCGATGGCCCTGGGGCTTGCGAGGGTGTTGATTGGCCAGACCCGTGAGGACAGGTGGGAGAAGGGGCTCCCAGGCTAGAGCGTGGGTGCTGGTGTCTCCCTGTGCTAGGCCTGAGGCATCGAGGGGTGGAGAAGGCAAGGCCCCTGACCACAAGGTGCCCCCAGTGGGCACCCATTTCCACGTGGGAAATGCTTTCGGGTGCTGCTTTCCTGGTGGGTCCGAACAACCTTGAACCTGGGTGAGGGTGAATTAGAGAGAGCCCCTTAAAGAAAAGCACTCCTTCCCCAAGGCCGCCCTCTGCTGGAAAATGTTCGCCATGGCAACGTAAATCTCTGCGGACGGCGGAGCAGTGGCGCCCCCTGTGTTGGGGACGCGCGACCTACACAACTGGAAGCGGCGCTTCTTGTGGCAGGTCACGAGATTTAGGTAGCTGCCTCAAACGTCTTTTCCTGTTTTTCACAGTATTAAGGAACTACAGCGAAGGATCACAGTGGCCACAGTTAGGCCAGACCTCACATTTATAGAGGTTCATAGATATATGTGCTCGATTTTTCTAAAAACTTCCCTGAGAAGTGGATGGCGCGCTTAGTTTTTACTGTCCTCTCTCTTTGTCCCATCTCCCTCAGAGCCCTGGGTAGTGCCTGAGAGGCCCTTCATTTGGGGCTGCAAAGCCTGATGTATGGCCTCAAATTGTGGGGCTCCCCTGGCCAGCCTCAGGGGACAATCTTTAGGAGGGACAGGGAGGAAGGAGGCAGTATTGCCTGGTGATGGTTAGGCGTGTGGGCTGGAGTCAGGCTGGCTGTGGGTCAAGTCCAGTTCCATCTAGCTGTGTGAACTCAGGCAAGCCACTTAACTTCTCTAAGACTCATTTTCCCCTTCCCCACATTGGGGATAATAACAGCTCTTCCCTCGCAGCATCATCAGAATTGAGTGAGAAAATGCAAGGCTGTGCATGGAAAAAAGAACATTCAACTAATTTCAGTCGCCATGAGGATGACGACACGGAGCAGTGTGCATGTCATAAGGCCTCATTCACATCATTTGTACTGAACGCTTGCACAGTTCAGTGCAGAGGTGAGGGGCACGGGCTCTGGAGCCAGACCTGCTGGTCATGACACAGCTCTGATGGTGACCTTGGGCAAGTCACCTGACAACTCTGGGCCTGCGTGTCCTCATCTGTGAAGTGAGGATTAAAGTGGCAGGCACATCACAGGGCCATGGAGATCGACACTTGTGAAGCACTGGGCTCCTGGCCCCAAGTGAACACTTGGTGGTTGCTGCTATTGTTGTGGAGTGAGGGAGAGGCTGTGTGATTTGGCTGAAGGAGCACAGATGTCCACAGCATTTAACAATCTGAGTGAACACAGTAGCAGTAGCTCCTGTAATCACCTCCTAGGGTTGTTTGGGGGACTGAAAAGAGGGGTCAAGTCCAGGCCCTCTCTATAGATGTCGCGATGCTCGCCATGGGCTTCACGGCCCTTGGACAGCTAGCTGGCTTGGCAGATGTATGTCCTGCCGTACTCAGTCCTCTCCGGCCCCTGCTAAACGCCAGGGCCTTGCCTCACTTTCTGCTCTTCCATCCACAGACTTTTAATGAGTTTGAGATCGAACAGCACCAGGAATGTGCCTACGACCACCTGGAAGTGTACGACGGGCCCAACAGCCTGGCCCCCATCCTTGGCCGTTTCTGTGGCAGCAAAAAACCGGACCCCGTGGTGGCGTCCAGCAGCAGCCTGTTTCTCAGGTTTTATTCCGATGCCTCGGTGCAGAGGAAAGGCTTCCAGGCGGTGCACAGCACAGGTACGTGGGCCGACACCCGGCCTTGGTGACTACAGATAGGTAAGTGACAGAGGCCACAGAAAGGCTGCCTGTTATTCCGACAGGAGCGGGAGCGCAGTGTGTGACATCATGTCTCTTTGAAAATGAACCATGAGTGACAATAGGGAGAAGGGTTGTTTTCTTTTAATGTCCTTAATTGACAGCATTTAAAATGGGCAACCCTTTGTGGGTACCACATTTCTTTACTCCACTCCTTCCTTCTTCCTGTCCTCTCTTTTAAATATTTGCTTGTAATTTTACTCATCTGTGAAGTCCAAAAAGTCTGGGAACTGAGTGGTGGAGAGCAGCCCTCTCTAAGGACCCGTTCCGGAAATGAAAACTTTCTGTTTCTCTATTTTTCCTCCACTTATAATGTAAATAGCTTTATTTGGTTCTTGGAGGAAAAGGTATATGTGTGTAACGGACATACCTGCTTTGCTAAATAGAAGAATGTCAGGAAGGAAGTGGTCTCTGTTCTTCGGCCACTAAAATGTTACCACCTGGGACTAGAACTCATGGAAGCATCTTTGACTCTTTGATCCTGGCATTAGACTGTGGTCCTTTGGCAAAGCAGTGGCTAAGTCTGAGTCTGAGATTATGATCAGGGGACCCTGTGAGGTTTTCTGATCCCTTTAACAACCCCTCTGCCCAGTTTTATTTTAGAGACATAAAATATGAATCAGGTAAAAATAAAATGACAGCCAGCACCCTTAGGCGGTTTAGCTGTCCCTGCCTAGCAGAAAACACTCCAGTGTCTATGGCCTCTCGGCTCCTTAAGGGGTTCTAGCTCCCAGAGGGACGTTTAAAAGGCATTGAGTAATGACTTACCTCTCTTGTCCCTACAGACTGAGCGTAGGTGCTTGAGTTGGGTCATGGTCCCGACAGGAATAGGGGTATACTCAGATAGAGTTGTTATTTGAGAAGAATTTAATAAGGGACTATTTACAAAGAGGTGGGCAGGGCGTGAAGACACCACAAGGGGCCCTGTAGCGAGCGGGACTAGGAGCTGCAAGACTGTTCCAACGCCCCAGGCCCAGACGAGGGAGCAGTTAGTTCTGGAGCCTGGAGACAGGAGAGGGCAAGCCGAGGGTTCCCGGACAAGAGCTGTGACCTTCGATGGAAGAACACAGCCTTGACAAGCAGGCAGGGAAGGAGCCTAGGACTAAATACCCTGACCTCTCTCTCCTCTGGTCTGTTGGTGCACTCCATGGCTGAAGCCAACCACAAGGCAGAGGGCAAAGGGGCTCCTCCAATGTTGGCCTGGAGGTCAGCCTCCTGGGGCCCGGAGCAGATAAGGCAGAGTCGAGAGGGGGTCTGGCAGGGTGGCTAAAAGGCATCCAGCCTTATTCTATGCCCATCTCATTGCCACCTGTATGTTAGGAATTTGACATTCCTAAAGACAACTCAAACCGGGAAGAGATTCTAAGCCAGAGCACACGAGGGCTTGGCAGTGGGGCCAGCTGGCCTGAGGGTGTTACCAGACAGTACGGGAGCCACACCATGGGCAGCCCTGGGCCTCTCAGGGGAATTGACGACAGACAGTGGAGGAATTTGCCTCCAAATTTTCTGGTGCTTTCTGATCTCTGATCACTCTCATTTATCCATTTGTATTTTGTGGTCTCTAGTGGTCTAGACACAAGATAGTACGGGACCCAGGCCAACCAGAGTTATGGTCCTCGTAACAAACCCAGAAGCCAAGACTACGGAACACAAAGTATGAGGCACAGCTCACCTGTGACCCACACAGAGCCCTCAAGGTGGCTGGTAGCACTCGAATGCTGGAGCCAGGTTTCTAGCAGTTCTGGTGTGTTTTGGGCGCCCTCTGTTGGCAAAAGTTAAAAATTACAGAGAGTCAGTCAGGCTGGTGCGAGTCCTCAGATGCTTCTAGCATTTACAGGAAGGTAAGTGGCAAAGATCTAGGCAGCCAGTTTTTGTCAGCAGTATGCTCAGGTATTCCCTAAGGCCTTCTGTGGCCCAACCTGGAAACGAAGGACATTGGCGGGTAAGAGCCAATTTGGACACGTCTCCCTCCAATGAGCCCTTAAAATCAGAGCCATGGGCCTCTATTTACCCCTCTGTAAAATGGGACGGTGAGACTTGCCTGGCCTCTCCCACAAGGCACACACAGGTTTTGTAGAGACAGCTGGCCTGTCGCGGGGTGTGAGGAGAGAAGTTCCAGACTGGGGGGTGGGGCATGGGGGTGGCTCGTGTGTTCTCTGTGTGGAGGGGTGTGATGGTTCTCTCTCTTCTCCAGAGTGTGGGGGCAGGCTGAAGGCCGAAGTAAAGACCAAAGAGCTCTATTCTCATGCCCAGTTTGGGGACAACAACTACCCTAGTCAGGCCCACTGTGACTGGGTGATCGTGGCAGAGGACGGCTATGGTGTGGAGTTGATATTCCGGAACTTTGAAGTCGAGGAGGAAGCCGACTGTGGCTATGACTACATGGAGGCCTACGATGGCTATGACAGCACGGCGCCTAGGCTCGGCCGCTTCTGTGGCTCTGGGGTGAGTCCCAGGGCCACTGGGCCCAGGGGACCAAGCACGATGATAGAGCACGCGTTTGGGGTCAGACACACTTGGGTTTGAGTCCTAGCTCCCCCGCCGCCAGCCCAGAGGCCTGTTCTGCTGGAGCAAAGTGGGACAGGGGGAGAATAGTTGGAGAGGAGGTTGGGAGAGAGCGAGGGGCCCGTTTCTGAAGGCCTGGGACTCAGGTCAGCTGTGGAAGAGCTTCTTCCATGTAGGACTTGCTTCCTATTTTTGCAGAGTTCTCTACATTCCCCCCCACCACCATTTTTATTTGGCCTTCAGGCTTTTAAATTATACTTTTGTATAGTCCAGTACTTACAGTTCTTTTCTACAAACAAAACCAAATGCCAGTGCAAATTACAAAGCAGCATCTTACTATAAACACAATACTCATGCTCAAAATCATCATCGTTTTTCTCATCATCACCTCTTTCCTGGGCTACCTCACCGAGACAGGGCAGTCCTGTTTTGCTCACTGTTTCCCCAGCACCTGACACAGGACCTGGCATATAGCTGGTGCTCAATGAAAGAGGATCAGCAGTATAGTGTCCTGGTCCCGTTCTGGCTGCGCCATGCTGGGCACTACCCGCAACCTCTCCTTTACCCCACACTCAGGGCTCATCAGTCAAACTTCTTTGCTATTGGCTGGACTTAACAGGCAATCATTTTGGAGTCACCAGTGCTCCTTGGGCTAATCGGAACTTCAGACTGTCACTTACATAAGCCTTTGAATAATGTTCCTTCATCTTTTCTCAGCGTCCCTAAAAGGATGAAAGTGTGACATAACCAATGCAGTGCTTTCGATAGATAACCAAACTGTGGGCCCACATGCAGAGGGAAAACCTTGGGACGTACTAAGCCATGAAATCTGTGGGAAGCCCAGTGTGGTTCTACTAAAATCTGGCAGACAGTAGCCTTGGGACCTGTTTCCCCTTCATGAACCACCTGGCAAAACCTTTCCAACCAATGTAATGGCTCCATCCCACCTTTTGCCCCTGGACAGGGGCAATGCCTTTGTTTTAGGTGTCCTGGGAGACACATCACAATGGTGACCCTAGAGCTGGATGATTCATGGCACACACTTTACCATCAGAAAGACCTGAGCTTGGGTCTTGTCTAACTGTGTGAACTTGAGTCTCAGTTTCTTCAAGCATCAAGTGGAGACAGTACCCCCTTGTAACATTTTGTAATATTTGCATGTGATAAGATCTGACAGAGCTTAGAGCAGTGCACTTAATAAATCTATGCACTTAATAATAGATTCCATATGAGTGATGTGTCTGGGATTATCTTTGGAAAAGCAGATCCAGGGGCATTTTCTAAAGCAGACTTCAAAAAGGAGCTTGTTTATATGTCTCTCGGAGCCTCTGGCTCCAGGGTCACCTCCGGGCAGCATCAGGTATCCTGTGCCTTTGCATAAGATTCTGTCTCATCCTCTTTATTTTAAACTCCAACCATAGCCATCTGACTTAAAGTCCCCCACTTTTCCTTTCTCCATCCCTCAGCCATTGGAAGAGATCTACTCTGCAGGAGATTCTCTGATGATTCGGTTCCACACGGATGACACCATCAACAAGAAAGGTTTTCAGGCCCGGTACACCAGCACCAAGTTCCAGGACGCCCTGCACATGAAGAAATAATGTCAGCATTCTTGAAAGACAGAACTAGGAAGGTTTTTTATAAAAATAGCACCTTGGGAATCTGCCCTAAAACAGTGTACAGTATTTTTTCTCAAACAAAAACTCACCATCTAGTCTTGGAGGTATGTGTTTGATAAAGTTTGGCCAACGAGTTGGAGAGAAGACGTTCCTTTGATTCCAGCTGCAACTTGATCCTAAGTTGTGGACTTTTAAAGAAGATTAAGGTTTGACGTCACTGATCTTTCAAGTTATGCCTGTTATGACCCATTCTCCTTGTCCCTTGCTGCTGTGGGGCAAAAGGTCAGACCTTGGGTTGGTCATTCCTCTATTTCTGAACTGCTTCCTTAGGTGCCAGCAGTGTGACCGTGCCCTGGAGACAGTGTCTTGTGCCTACACTGGGCAATGAGGATAAAAGCTTCGCCATGGCTGATTGTTACAGCTTTGGCTGGAGACTTTTGCTTTCTCTCTGCCAGGGACATGTCAATCAAGAAACCTGAAAATATGGACAAAACAAGGCATCCCAGTAAGCAGTGCACAGACAGAGTTTGAGTATGAAAATCATTGTCACGAAGCTAGGAGACCTCAAGCCTTTTCTCTGTGGTGTCAGTTCTCACTTTTCCCTGTGGTGTCCCCCTATCCCTAATTGCATCAGGAGGCTAAGGCCCCTGCTGTGAACCCCAGCAGAACATTTACTAGTGAGGGTCCCCAGCTTGCCAAGAAGAAAACATCCTGGCTCCTCCTGATAGCCCCTCACATGATGACTTTGAGGAGACTTCACCTGTGCTTGGGGTTCCGTGGGCTTAGAAGATCCTTTCTTCCTCCCTCCAGCTGTGGAGGCCCTTGCTGTGGTTGACCTTCACTCCCTGACAACCAATTCAAACTGTATTTGCAAAATGTGCAAAGACCTCTTGTGAGGGACCAGTTCAGGTCCCTTGTGGGGTGGAAAACTGGCTAATTATAAGTTATGTAAGAATCAACACCTGTGGAACAAGTTTACCTGTAACTAATTTCCTGTAACTGAGCAGGTTAAAAAGTGCGTTGGTGACTTGGCTCAGACTAACTGCTATCCAGTCACCAACCTGCAATCAGAATTCACCACTTGGCACTTGTTCTATAGACGTGTGGAGAATGTTGTTTACATAATTTTAGAACCTCCAGGTAAATGTTGAACAGTGAGGTAGTTTTGAATGGCATTTCATTAAGGCATCTATGGGCATTATGAGCTAAAAGCTGTGGTATGTAGCTTTAAAAGTGTATTTATGTTGGAATAATTTTAAATAATGTTTACATAACCGTAAGTCCTGTCTGGCTGGTATTGAACACAGGACAGAGCACGAGAGCCTTTTTAGCGAGAGCCTAGATAGCTCCCAGGCACCAGAATTCCTTTGGGATGAATCAGCATTATTTTAAACAAAATATTTGTAGAAGGTTAAAGGTTATATTTTTCAAAGATCTGAATATGCCCCTAGAGGACTATGTCTATTAAAATGATTGCTGGGAATAATAATAATAATAATAATAATAATAATAATACAAAGAGAGGTAGAAGAAATGCATGGAAATATTTTTTTCCTTAAAACAACAACAAAAAAATCAAAGTATTATTATTAATAATAATATATGTTTGTATATATGTATGTATGTAAAGGATCAGCTGTCAGAGCCATAACCAACACTGCATGATCAGCACTGACCCGCTGACCATAGCTTTACTGAAGGCCCCCGGCACCGGCCCTGTGTTCTAGGCACTTCCTCTCACCAAGCTCTCCGGGCCCTGTTTGGAGGGTCAGCCCACATTTTCGTATCGTGATTTATCTCAGACCCCGCCTCAGAGGATCTTTGATTCAGCAAATGGAGCAGTTTTGTCTCACGATTCAGATCTCACCTGCCTGGTGGAGAGGATTCCATTTCTCTGATTTTTGTTTTATTTTCTGGGGTTTTACTTTGTTGCATCTCAGCTGTTCGAGTTGAAGCTGAAATCAGGAAACGTAAGGTGGCTATGCAGGGTCTCTCTCCAAGGACATGGGAATTCTGTAGTTTCACCTTGTGGAAGTCTAAATAAGATTAACGAATTAATTCCCTGGAGAAGGTGAGAGGGAGTAAGCAACAGTCAGCTCTGCCTCAGTACATGCCACCCTCGTGAAGCAATGGCACTTATTTTTATCTCTTTTGTATGAGTATTTTCAAAAACACAGCCTCAACAATTATCAACCTATGGCCAATTTGAAACAATGGGACTCTTATGAAAACCTTTATTTAGGCCTTCTGGGAATGACGTTGTCCCAGAAAAGACAAGGGCTCATTCAGCTGGGCCTGGCCCGACCGCTGTCCTTGGAAGTGCACACTCACGCGATTTACACACGATTTACACCCGGGTTCTGCGAGGGATCGTACAGCCGGCTTCACGAGAGACAAGTCTATTCAGCAGGAAGACCCAGGCCCCAAATGCTCAGTGACCTTCCTGCACACATCCCTGGATGCCGACGAATGTGCCAGGGGTCATCACTCCAGCTTGCTTCGTCCTCTCACTGGGGGCCAGGCCTTGGGGATGTCACAGAGCTCCAAGACTGACTACCTTCAGTTCAGAGAATGATCTTAACGATCTGATGAAATATTTGGGGTTGGGTCTTCAACCTGGTTCAATTCTAATATAATCTGGCCTAGCAGAAGCTAGAACCTGGACCCCAGGGTAGGATAAAGGTCTGGAATTACCTTTAGGTTGTGGAATTTCTCCAAACAGAAAGCGAGGCTGTGTGTTAGTTCAGTGTAATTTTATTTACTTCTAAAGTTAAGTTTCATATCACTCATGCAATGCTCAGCCTGCCTAAATCATACGTAAAATCTTGTTAACTAGCAAGTGCACACTATGATTCACTTGGTCCCTTTGATACGTCACAAATAACTCGTGGTATTGTCATCGTTCGGTGTGTGAACAAATCTTCCCTGGGTTCCAGCAGATATTTTCCAGGTTTCCTTTGTAGACTGAACTTCTGAGAAAGAACCCCAAAGGCCTAAAAGGTTAAGGTTTCTTTTATAAAAAGAAAAACTGTTTAGAGCATTATCTAGAAAAATATTGTATTTTTAATTTTATGTCATTTTACATTTCATGAAGTATTGTTTCAAAGAGGAAGGGGAGAGGAGCTACCATATGTCTCTGTCTAGAAAGAACTGTGTCATTAAAGAATGTGGATCGACTGATGTGTCCTGGGTTTGTATTAGCAATTTAGATGGCTCTTCTTGGTGATGATTTTCCCCAGCACCACAGGAACTGGGGGAAGATAGCAAAAGGGGGAACTTCGCTATGGCCCCCACTCTCTGGTGAGTACCCAGTGTCTGGTTTCAGAACAGAGCTCCCTATTGGACCCAGAAGGTCTTGAGCAAAGGTAAAGGAGGCGGCGAAGTTGTGCCCTCTCTTGGCCGCGAACAGTCAGGAAGTCTGTGGAGGTGGTGGCTCCCATAGTGGCGGTAGGTGTGGTAGACGCATCCTGCTGGTCCCTTTCTCCACTCATCTCCACCTGGTTTTGTGTCTAAATTTAAGGTCATGGCTCCTGGAAGGTGGCCCTCTCCCTCTGGACTCTTGCAGCCACTGCTCCCGCTCACTGGTAATGACATTCTGCTGGCCTAACCCTGGGGTACTGCATTATCCCCCAAAGGGACCTTTACAGCTTTTTAAATAAGCCTTCTTTAAATACAGCAAAGAGGGTATATCACTCATTTCCTGTGGGGGCCCTAACTGATGCAAGGTCATTTCTAATACGAGGGTTATTTCTAACACAACCTAAAAGGACTGTCCGTCTCCTTGAGGACAGTCCTTTTAGGTTGACCAGATGAAGAAACTTTGCAGTATGTTTGGAGTTTTATGGGTCATATTGGGGAAGGATAATAGAGAACCATGTTTTTAAAAATATTCAGTCTTAATGCAAAACTCACTAACACATGCAACTGTTTCGTGCTATAGAGTGCCCAGGTTTTATGACGTTCTGTCCTTTGCAGTCACCAGTACCTGAAGGATGAGCCCCAGTGGCACAAGGGGCTCAGGATAAGGCAGCTAACGCTGCGACCAAAGCAACGCCCGAACGGCAGGGGCTCTGCATAAAAAGGCTTCTCTTGTTCGTATCACATGTTTATTTCTGGTTATGTGGGAGCTCTTCCATGTCACCCTAAGTCAGGACAGGGCTGGGCTGGTGGGTGGAGCAGCTACTACTAACGGTACTGCTGGGTCCTCTGTCAGGAAAAGAGAGTAGGTATGACATAGGTCCGAGGAGAGGAGGGTATGACAAATCACACACTGCCCTTACAATGCCAATGAGGGACATAATCACTTCTATTCACACGTCATTGGCCAAAGCTACTCATATGGCCACTCTTCACTTCAGGTGAAGAATGAGGCGAACTAGGAATCCCTGGTGGACCCACCGATGACTCTCACATGTGACATTCAGAGAGAGGGAGAAGACCAGAATCCTGTTTGCTTTAACATCTTACTTCATCACTACTTCCTTACTGACAATTTAGAGAAAGATTTTTAAAAATCAGAATGAGGCCACCTATCGTTTAGAGTGGACCAGCCTATTACTCTGGCCAGTTGTTGCCCGGCAAGCCGTCAGTGTGATTGGGCTTGTACAAATTTGAATGGTGGCAAAATACAAACGATCAGAAAATCTCAGAGTTGGCGCCCCTAACCTGTCACCCACTGAGGGATTCCCTCTGCAATTTCTAAGGAGATAATTCTTCTTTGGTTGACGGTGCCACGTGTCTTTGGCAGAGCCCCCTCTTCTCACGTCGGGGGGCCCCGCGCTGGGCAGACTGTTAGCCAGGTGGCTGGTCCTCCTTGGGCACATGACTCGAGCCAGATCACTCAGATCCTCTTCCTGCCACTGTAGTTGATCACAGGGCAAAAGGGTTGAGATGTGTGGGGGCTCATTTTCTGCGGGCGGGTATTCCGAGAGGAGTGTCTTGGAGTCCCTGCGGCTGAAGCAGCCGAGCTCCGCCTTCAGAGCCTGGTTCCCGGGCGCCTGCTCTCTCGGTGAGCTCCACCACACCAGCCAATCCATTCCCCTTCTTACGTTAATCAGAGTCCATTTTGATGTCTGTGACCAGAGAACCATGACTGACCCAGACCCTCAGGCCAGGACACCACTGACTACAGGTCTTCACAATTCTGCTAAAGGAATGACGTGTCCGTCAGAAGGAGAGCTGGAGACCAGTGGATGCACAGCAAACAGCAATGTCAGAGGGGACCTCACTGGCCTTCTCCATCTGCAGACAGCCTAGGCAGAGGGGACTAGGGCCGTGACCTGGAGCTCCTTGGTCTAGTCGTTTGGTCCTGGTATGATTCTGCACCCACCAAGCAAAGTTGGGAGCATCATTTGTACCAGTTGTGCTGATGTAACTAATTCGGTCTGTCTGAACTCTGTCCTTAAGCCCTTCCAGGTCACTCCCCGGTTTATGTCGCTCCAGGTACACGGGCCTCCTTCTGGCTCCGTGTGGGCATCACAGCTGCTACAGCCCCAGGGCTCTGGGTTTGCTGTCTCTGCCCGAGACCCTCTCCTCATCTTTCACATGCAACTGAAATGCCATCTCTCGGGGACATTCAAAGTGACTGCCGCCTGGCCACTCTGCTAACTCCCCACCCCTTCTCTTCTCTCCATGGGGTCACTTGTCCTGATTGCTGTCTGCCTGCCTTTGCTGGAGCATACACTCCCTGGGGCTTCGTGTGTCTGCATCACCAGTGCTGAGAGCAGTGCCTGGAATAATGCTCAGCAGATAGAAGGTGTCAGAAAGGTTCGTTGAGTACATGAAGGAATGTACACGTTTAGGTGATCAGGCTGGTCTATCATTTTGTTGCTGTGGGGGTGTTGGTTTGTTTGTTTTGTTTTGGCAGGGGACTCCAACTCCTTCACCATTTTGAAGACGCCAAGTCCTAACACAGAACTTGTAAGAAGCAGGAAGCAGCACACGTCAACGGCCTCCTCCAGCTCTAGGAGGGTCCCCACTCCCAGTGTGAGAACAGAAAGCGGGTGCGGCCAAACTCACTGCCAGCAGCTCATCCACCAGGGAGCGTGTTCGCTGTGGCTGCTCCAGCCCTGCCTCAAACACCCATCCCATCCCACAGGCCACCTCTGCGATGCCAGCAAAGTGTTGACTCCATCACTGCGGGGACAGCCGTCAGTGCTGACGCCCGGCAGCTGGGGACGAAGCGACCAGCCTCGGCCTGTGTAACCCATTGTTTCTACAGTGCTTCCAGCCACAGGAGACTCCAAGCTCTCAGGCCAGCTGTGGGTTCTTTGCTGGGTTGAAAGTGTCACTGAGGAAGGGGCCTGACAAGTAAGAAGGACTGTAAACAAGGCAAAGGGGTGGATGACGTGGGCCGTGCACAGCGGCCATGCAGCAGGAGCCCATCTCTCCCGAGGGCTGGGCCAAGGACTTGGCTACTCCCCTGACCATAAATGGCTTGGCCAGGGCTCTCTTAGAGCCACCTCTTGTCCTGTCACCCTTGCTCTCCCAGCTGGATATTCCTACGAATGGGAGACACAGGCCAATAACGCTAGCGAGAAAGGAGCTTGCCGAGGGCAGTATTTGGAGGAGGTCCTGGGGTGCCTGTCGGAATGGTGAGTGACAGCTAGCATCTTTTCTCAGCCTAACTCGTTCTCTCTATAAAAACAATTTTTAAAGCTCACATCTCCCAATTCTAACAGAATTGTATCCTTGGTACAATAAAGTCAAGGGGCTTGTTTTTAAATTATGGACCTATATGCAAAATACTAATCATTTAAGAAATTTTCATCCAATATTTGCTGATCTCACCTTTTATTTTAGTATTAAGGTTTTGTTTCTAACACCCTGCAGACAGCAAGGGTGCAAAGTAGATGTTTCATCTGAATTCATTTCCCAATTGAAGCAATGGGTCCGGTCAAAGTCTTTATTCTTACTGTTCAGTGTGCTTTCTGCTACCTGATCAGCAACAGATACTCCTAAGTTGCATCAGAAACTTTCCACCTTTTATTTTATCGACTTGTGATATAAATTGGATTGGGACCCAGTCAAGTGAAGTTTGCTAAGTTAGGAGGGAAAACAGAAGGGGCTTCTGTGATTTCTTTATGAAAGAGATTATTTAACGGAGTGGAATTCAGGCTTTGAATTAGGAAGATCTATGGCCTCACCCAGCCTCTACCACTTACCGGCAGTGACCTTCAGATACCTGTCCTGGTCTCACGTGGGGATGAGAGAGCTCCCCTCAAGGGGATGTAATGAGTGCAGGGTCTGTGGCTAACACACAGCACACTCCACAACAGTGAGTCATTATCTCGTCTCTCCCTCCTTTGCTTCCCAAACAGCAAATTCCAACAAGTGCCACTGAGATCTTAACGTGCCTTCAGAACCATTGTGTAGCCATTATGTTGTGCTTAGACTGACAATCAATGCATTTTAGTAGTGTGTATTGTACCAAATTCTAGGACTTTGAATTTTGCTGATTCATGCATGTGATTCCATCCAAGACCTCCTGGTCTGGCTTCCCTGGGCCTTGCTCTGTGCTGGTCCAGTCTTGAAGGGTATGACATCATGTGAACCCTCGTACACCTAGAGTGTTTTATAGTTTGGACAGAGCCACAAATATTTCCTTTGGGCTTATCCTGTGAGATGGGCAGGGCAAGTTAACTGCATTCTTATTTTGATGATGAACAACCCGAGCCTGGGAGAACAGATGTGAGGAAATAGAGAGCAGAGGGTTTGAGTCACTTTTCCAAGGCCACACAGCGAGTAAGTGGCTGAGTCTGGACTCGAATCCAGATGAGGTGACGCCAAACTCAGGGTTGCCTCACCCCACCCAGCTGCCTTGCTAAAGAACAGTGCGTCAGATTCTTCCCCACCCACATTTACGAGATGTTTCTCTCTCCATGAGAGCACTGTAGTGTATTTCTACAAAACATGAGTGTCTTTCTGAAGTTGGCCAAGACCTTCGTCATGCAAATATTGATAAACAGCACACGCAATGGCCCACTTGTTGCTGCTCCTCTCTTCTGCTCTCTCCCCCAAAAGAAGCTTTGTCTTGGGCCTGTTGACATCAGTGCCCAGTACTCACTGATGAGATCAGGCTCTGGGCAGCTGTACTCAATGCAGTGACCAGCAAGTGTCCTTGCAGCATCTGTGGACTTGGTCGGTGTTAGCATGAAGGGCAACGGGTAGGTCCCCTGACCTATGGTGGCCCACTTGCTCTTATGTTGTCCCAGAAACATGTCTATCTTGGCTTGGTAAAAAAGCAGCACCAGAAAGACTGGCATCAATGAACATTAACTGCAGTGACAGAAGATGGGGACGAGGAGGAGGAAGCAGCCAGCAGAGGCCTTGGGCAGGGCCTGACCAGATAGATGGGCAAGTGGGCAGGCTAACAATTTGGTGCCCTGTTAAGCCAATGCTTTTTAAATATTGACTCTGTATTTGGGGTCAGGGTGAGGCTGGGTGCTGCGTGAGCAGGGTTTGGGAAGGGTGAGCTTCTCCTCTGTCATTCAGCTCCAGCCCAGGACCTCTCCCACAGACTCAGCAAACGCGGAAACTGCATCTTTCTTGGGGTCCCTCTCCTGGGAAGGGGGTTTAAGGAGCAGGTGTTCTTGTTGGAGCACACCCTTGGGATCTCAATTCCTATCCCAAGCAGAAAGTACCAAGTACGTATGTATTCACACAGTGCCCTCTCTGAAAGAAGTCCTAGGAAAAGAAAAAAAAAATTTTCAGCACTTTGCTGAATTTCTAGTAATGTTTTTGCTGCCCATGGCCTGGGGAACTGGGGTTCCTCAGGCAGTAGCCTTGCTGGCTGGCCCCGTAGTCTGGTCTTGGTTGAGGAACTAGGAAGGGAGGGGAGACAAACCTGACCTGATGCTGAGGGAGGAACCCCTGGCCTCAGGCTCCTCTGTCCCTCTGCCCTCTTCGGGGGCGCAGCTGGGAGTGGACACAGAGGCTAACTGAGCCTGTGGGATCTGTCAGCTGATGTGGAGTCAGCATTGAGCGGAGGGTCCAGGAGGCTGGCCCAGCATTCCTGGGAGCTTTCATGTTTCACACTCTTTTGCAGAGCTTTTCACTGAACTTCACACTGCCGGCCAACACGGTGAGTACAGCCGTCCCCGCTCCCCAGGTGAGTTAGCTAACGCCAATACAGAGCTTCCGGTGACACCCGGCCTCCGGAGCGCCACCGCGTGGGCCTCACGCGGAGTGACAGGTACCCGGTTCTTCAAAGGCGTGCATGGGGAGTCGGGGGTGCTGAGAGCAATGTTTTCCAATTATAAAAATTGTAAGCACATATTTTGAAAAGGAAACAGCAAAAAAGAAAAAGCCACCATCAGCAGAACACACCAGTCCTTCCAGTCCTGTTTACCTCTATGTAGATTTTGACTTTGACTTGTATTGTCTTTGTACCTCTGTGTTCTTACTCTACATGGGATTTTATGTGATAAGCATTGTCTGTCAGCCTCTAGAACCGTAACTCAGGCTGGCCACGTGCTATTTCTTGAAGCGAATCATTTCCTTAATTGCTTAAACATAATTAGGAATAATTTTGTGATGAACACGGGTATTGATACATCTTTATCTGCACGTCAAGTGATTTCCTTACTATATAGTCTAGAAGGGGAATTGTGGGGTCAACAAGAATGAGCATGACATTTAGCTACACACCAACATGTAGATTTCTTTAGCAGATGGCGCAATCCAGAATTGACCTTCCACCTTTTGTTCTCGTGCTGTGGGAGGTGCCACTTCCGGCTCAGCTTGTTTTCTGACCAACAGTGCTGCTGTGCTTGAGCTTGGCATTGTCCTGGCTCAGTTTTTTAGTAGGTTTGGCCGTGCCCAATGTTTCTGATAAGTTGTACGGTGATTTGGAGAGAATAAATGGAATCTACGTGGTAAGAGGACACCTCAGCCAGGGCTCATGTTCACTGTAACATGGTATCATGGTTCTGGAAGGTAGAGCTTTGTGACATACTGCTGCCCACTGCTGCCTGCCCTGGACATCTGTCCCCCAAAGCCCCTCCCTGCACCTGCTCCACCCTCTGATGGGGCCCTGCTGTCTGCACCTCTTCATCTTGCTCTGCTCCCTGCTTCAGCCTCTGCCCGTTGCCTGCAGACAAATTCCTCTATCTCCCTAACTATCAAAACCTTTTAATATGGTCACTTCTGGGACTTTCCCCTGGCTCCTCAAACTCAGCGGGTCTGCAGAGACCCTAGGCTCCTGGATTGGCCTACCTATGAAGGCACTCAGAGAAGCAAGGAGCCATGGCTTGGTGTGGTAGACGTGAGAGGGAGGGCCTTATGATGCTTAACAGCCCAATTCTCTGAGAACTGTCCCCTCCCGCCTTTGAACCTGGGACTGTCTGGCTGTAGCACTGAATGTGCTGCACCGTAGGCCACCTCTTTGGAACTCCAGGATGGTGGGTCACCCTCCTGATAGTGTTCCTATCACATAGCCCTTCACTTTTGATGCAGCCGAATGCCAGTGCACTGGGGAGTCGGGGAGAGGGGGACCCTGGCTCATCAGAACCGCTGAAGCGAGTTGGGAACAGGGCCATACAAGCAAATCTGTCCCTGCTGAGTCTTACTAAACTGTCAAGTACAAAAACTGGGTTGGGTGCTGCATTTGGTCATAGAAGGCAGTGTACACAGTGGTTAAGAGCTTGGACCCTGGAGCCACCCACTCAGCACCTGCCCCTTAGGGCTGTGTGACCTCACACAAGTTCCTTCACTTCTCTGTGCCTCACTCTTTTTATCTGTAAAATGGGGATCATTATAGTCCTGCCTCACTGGCTGTTGTGAAGAATAAATGAGCCGATACAGGAAAAGTACTTGAACAGCCTGGCACGTAGTAAGTGCTCCATAAGCATTAGCTCTTAGTTTGTATGATTAGCAGGTGTTCATGGGGGCAGGACAGTCATCTGGAGAGAGAACGAAGGAAGCCAATAGACAGAGAAGAGCACAAGTGAAAGGCCATGTGTCCAGGAGAGATGGAGAGATTCCCGGGAGGAAAGGCTTTGGTCCCGACAAGTTCCCAATCCCTAGATCTGGTCCCTGGAGAAGTCAGATTCCTGCTGCTTTGGGGTTCCATGAAGCACCCCTGAATCCTTAGAGTTAACTCCTTTTTGGGAGGTTAAATCAGCCCAAATGAATTTGTATAACCTGAAGACAGAATATCTTACCTGAAGCAGTATTTGATTCTCACCACAACCCAGAGAAACTGAACACTGTAGGCAAATGCAGCATGAAGGTAATATGGGTAGTGGGGTGGCGGGAGGCTTGTTTACATAAAACTGTAACCATGTAAGTACCGAGTGCCAATGTCTCCTTTATCACAATCCTCCTTTGGTGGGACCTCTCTGGGAAAGAGGCTTAGGCTTAGAATTCAAACACCCAAGTTCAAGTTAGATTATCTGAGGAAGCTTGGACAAAATCCCGTAACTTCTCTGAGGTCTAGTTCTTTTTTAAAAAAAAAACAGTCAAAAGCCTAAGCCCCAGGCACTCCAATGTACATACATCACGGAGGTTGATGGTAATAGTAAATAAATAACAGGTCTAACCAGAGCTTTAGCAAGTTTAAAGGAATGACAGGAGCTTATACCTCTGGTACTCATAATCGCTGTAGGGATAGGTTCCAACATTCCCACCTTATAACTCAGGGAAGGGGCCCCTTGGCCTGTGAGTGGAGACATCACCATTCCCCTGTAGGCAGGGGGCCCAGGACCTACACTCTTAACCCCACACCATGCCACTTGGCATAGTTTCCACAGGTTAGCTGCTAATGTATAAACATGTACTATAAATCTCTTACCTGAGAATTATTGATCCAGGTAAGACTGTCACGTGAGATAGCTCACAAATGGAGAGACCCAGTACTCCGCCTTGAGGGGAGATGTGAGCCAGAAACATGGGATGTGTTCATTCATTCCACATGGAATCACCTCAACTCCAGATCCCCCAAAGCCATGGGCTTCATTGCATGTTTGACAACAATAAGGCATCCTTAACGAGCCTTGCTTGCATGAGTCTTCGTTTTCTCCTCTAGCAGTGGGAACAGGTAGGCCCAAAAGGATGCTGGGAAGAACGTGGGGACGAGGGACAGGAGCGAGTCTTTTTCAGCCAGAAAAAGTGTTATGGCAAATCCATGGGCTGAATAACGAAGACCTCGACTGAATGTCTGGGTTCTCCCTCCTTGCAGCCAAGTTAGGGTCCTGGGGAGCAGTCAAGTAAGGGTCCGTGTGGCGGTCGTTGTTGTTTGTTGTTTTTAATAGAATGTTTAGCAAACGAGCGAACTTCAGACACATAGTTTCACCTTTGACAGACTGTCCTGTGTAATATGTATGTTCTTTTCCCACACAGACTTCCTCCCCCGTTGTTACAGGCGGGAAAGAAGTAGTAAGTATGTCACTTAAATTTTGGAGCCTTGGTTTGGTCATTTATAAAATGGGGATAATAAAGCTCTACCCATCTTGTGTGTTTGTTTTGAGGATTAGATAAAGTTTGATGTGTGAACTGTCACCAAGTACAGAATCTGGCTCAACTATTATTCTCATGACCATCTCAGCTCAAAAGTGGGGGAGAGTGTGCAAAATCACAGATGGATTTCACAAAGCGTTGAGCAAAAGCTAGATGCAAAAATATGGCAGGTCCCCGAACAACATTGTTTTGTTAAAACGTTAATGAGATGGGGTGGGAACTTAACTCTTATTTATAAATTAATTAGGCTATGGTCAAATTGGTTTCATTATACATTGTTTCACCGCAGTTCCAAGAACCTATCAGCACTGTTAAAGTGAGGACTTCCTGTATATCCTTGCTACGTGAGTCTAGATGGTGTTGAAAAGCAGACAAAACTGATCTATGGCGATGGATGTCAGGAAGGTGGTTACACATGGGGTGACTAAAAGGGAGTATGAGGGGGCTTCTTGGGTGCTGGTGGTGTTCTGTTTCTTCACCTGGGTGCTGGCTACATGGACGGATTCATCTTGGAAAAGTCATCAAGCTATATATGATGTATATATTTTTCTGTATGTATGTTATATATGAGAATTGCACATTTTGCAGATTATCTTTGATATTTCCAAATAATCTGCAAATCTGAAAACTTATGTGGATACAAGACTGGCTATTCCACTCAGGTCAAAGCAAAATAGGAATTTGAAAATTAATTACTGTATTTTGCTATCTATAATATGCACTTTTTTGCCCAAATTTGTGAGGAAAAAATAAGGCTGTGCATTATACATGGGTAGTACTAATTCCATGGTTATGTAAATGTTTTTAATTCTTTTATTTAAGTTTATGAGTTAAAACTGTAACTCTAGAAATCAATAATAATATTCATATGCAAAATAATATTCATATGCAAAATAATACCCTGGAATACAATAATTAGTTTTTTATATAAAAAATTTATACATAAAATTTCTTGTAACTTTTATCTGTTCGTGTATTTTGTAATTATTTGTTACATAAAATTTCTCTTACCATAGTGTCAAAAAATAAATGCTAAAATTCCTGTGAAATACAAAAAACAAGTACCTAAATATAAACAAGTAAATATTTGGATTAAAAAAATTAAAACAAAAGATTTTTTTCCCCTGAAAATGTGGGTCAAAACTGTGGGTGCACATTGTACATGAGAGAGCATCATACATGGCAAAATACAGTAATTAATGCATTTAGTGTAAATAAAAATTTCACATCACAAAGGTGTGGGATATAATGAAACCTTTTACTCTTTGCTGATACCTTGAATTGTATCTCAGTTTTTCCAGTGTTAATGAGACATTCTGTAGTTCTGTTCTGAGGAGCAGACTGCTCATATCCTTTACCCATTTTCCTACTGGATTATCACCCTTTCCCAATTGATTTGCACCATGTAAATTAAGCCCTATGCAAATGAGACATTCGTCATGTACATGGCACACATTTTCCATGGTATTTCATTATTCTTCTGATTTTGTATGCAAGGTCCCTGCAGGTTTTTGTTTTGCTTTGTTTTTGGTCAATCCAGCTTTTCCTGGATTCGTGTGGAATCTGACTGCTTTTCTCTCTGTGTCAGGACTGTGGGCCCTCTCTTGGAATAGCTGCAGGCATCCCGTCCCTGGTGGCCGCAGCCCTGCTGGTGGCTTTACTACTTACTCTGATTCACCGAAGGAGAAACAGCCCTGAGTCCACTGAGGTGACCAGCAGCAGCTTCTTTGGATCAGGACGTGTTGGCAGGAATCGGTGTTTTAGTGAACTGGCTTTGGGGCAAAGAGTGTCAGGATTTGTGTCTGTTTTCTGAGGACCAGTGGCAGATATTTCTGTGCCTCGATTTCTGTCTCACACTCACATTATGCTCCAATCCGAGCTGATTTGTCATACAACCTCAGCTCACTGTGGAAGTCCGAGGCCACAAGGATGGCATTTGGAGTGGCAAAAAGTAGCAGTGAAGAGGGGTGTTGCCATGGCAAACAAATGCTTGTCTACACAGGAGATGCGTTTTCTAAAGTCAAGAAACAAAAGGGCACACACTTCACAAAGAGGATGGAGACAATCTCAGGAGACAGGAGGGAGACAGGCCCTGAAGCGTCTGTGGGAAGCACATGGGGGCTGTCTGGAAAGTATCCAGCCATGTAATATGAAAAATAGAGGCATTTATGGCTGGATATTTCCAGACAGCCCTCGTACGTCTAGAGTCTGTGGCTCTATTTGTCTTTGCCCTTTTCCACACCTGAACACACATCAGTCTCAACAGAATCTACCAACCCCACCCCTTCCAAATGCCAGATTGCTCTTGGGGACCACACTTAGAATTCAAAGGCCACCTACACCGATATCCCATGAGGTTCCACGGTTGTGATACAATTGTGTTGTGTGGACTCCGGTTCCTAATTCCATACTCTATTTATGAGCATTCCTGGTGTTCTCACACTGGTACACGTGCACGGGGAGATAGAAAACCAAGGCTCTAACCCCAGCCCTGCCCTTCCATGATTTACGTTATCCTGGACGAGTGACTTAACCTTTTCTGTGCCTTGGTTACTTCAGCTCAACTGGAGTCATAAAAACTACCCTCCCTATTTTAAGAGATAGGCAAAGTTGCAAGGATGAAATGAGATCATGGATTTAAAGGCGTGTTGACAAGCCATAACTTTGAACACAAGAAGTATTGTGGTTGCTGGTGGTGTTATTTACTTAAGTAATAGTTCCTCAACTTTCAGTGCACTTTAAAACCATCTAGGAGGCTATAAAAATACCAGTAACCAAAACAAATTAAGTCCCTAGATAATAGAGCTGTGGCACTGGTCTTTACAAAAGCACAACTTTTTATTATGGATAATTTTAAATGTGTACTAAAATGGAGAGAATAGTATAACGAACCTAATTATTAACTCATGGCCACTTGTGTTTCTTCTCTTCTCTCACCCACTTGTCCACACTGTCAACCCTGGATTATTTTTTTAAGTAACTCACATGATATTTATGTTTTGGGAGGGGGAGAGTTATCTGTTTGCTTTGTTTGTGTGTTTGTTTGTTTTTAGCGTTCTCTGGTGATAATATTGTGAACCCAGGTTTAAGAATCACCGATTTTAATCATGGACATGGACAAATGCTGTGATGCTTCATTCCTTTCTTTTATTTATTTGTTTGTTTATTTGCTTGTTTATGCCAATTTAGGAAAGTGAGAGGCCATGTGAAATTACAGAAATTGATGACAATCCCAAGATAGCTGAGGTAAGAACTCATGGTTCTAATCACTATAGATCACCACACGGTAAACAGACACACTCAGGGTGTTAACACGAGAAGTGCAATGTGAGCGTGTGGACGAGAGGTGACTAAATGAAACTCAGGCACAAAGCAGTTTCTCAGGATTTTTATTGGCTGGAACAGGAATTCCAGGTTGATTTAATATTAGAAAACTGATTTAATATACCTTATTCAGGACAAGTGAAAAGAGAAAAATCATGTCACCATCTCAATAACAAAAGAGAGTTAAAAAAATTCAACAGCCTTTTGTGATGTGAACTCTTAGCAAACTAAAAATAGAATAGGAACTTCCCTAAATGGAAAGGAGGTAAAAATTGTAGCAAACCTCATACCTAAGGGTAAAATGTTAATGACTTCTCTTTAAGATCAGAAATAAAACAAGGACGCTCACTATCACCACGTCCGTGCAGTATTTTACTTTAGGTCCTAGTCAATGCAGTAGGATAAGAAAAAGAAGTAGAAAGTTTTGTCCTTGCCTAATGGCCAGTGTCTTGAAGTTTTGTCAGACTTGTGGTTCTTTTAGGTGGGAGGGTAAATCTGGTTGCTATTGCTCCAACTTGGCCAGAAAGCAGAAGTCTTTGCTATATTTTTAAGAAAACCATTTATTTCCTCAAGAATCCCAGGAGGGTCACCAGCCACGGGAAGAGCATGATGGGAGAAGCAGAAGCTCACATGTACGTGAAGACTGTAGGGGGCAGTGAGGAGCCCACGCCCGACACTCATCGTCCGCCTGCAGAAATGGAAAGACGAGGACTGTGGTGGCTCTTGCCCAATCTGAGCCTGGAATGACGCAGCTCAGTCAAGGAGCAGATCGGGAGCTGAGACGGAGCTGACAACCCAGGGATTTGTGCTTGCAGTGAAGAGAGACCCCACACTGCTTCTTAACCAATCCAAATTTCAGTGACAGATCTGGAAACCATTGGGTTGATCTGTGTCTTGAAGGGACAGAGCCATTAAGGTTCATTCCAACTCTCACATCTTGCGGTTTAATAACCAGTGAAGCACCAGGCGAGGCCGTGGTGCATCCAGAAGGAGAACCCTGGGTTCAGTTCCTGACCCCAGTGGGACTTTGCTTTTCTGTGTGATTTTGGGAAAGGGGCTTGATTTCTGAGTGTCTGGCCTTCTCACATCCCATTTCTCAAAGAGCCATCAGAACTGGCTCCCATGGGAGGGTTGGCCAAGGCCAGCATGGTACAAGTTAGGATACAAGTGAACCTTAAGGAGGATGTGTGAAGGGAAGTAGTTCCTTATTTCTGAATATCTCAGGCTGGACATCATGTGGAGCCACACATGCCTTGACCCCAGGGGTGGCACGTGGCGGGTCATTCACCACTCCCACCTTTGTTTGTGATCAGACAGTGTTTATAGAAGGTAATTCTGTAATAACGTGTGAGTGTGTGTGTATGTGCTGAGAGTAAATAGTATAGAGGGAAGGCAGAGGTTGCTTCAGATGATTATCAGAAATGAGAGCTATATTCATTTGGTGGAGAGGAAGGCCCAAGTCCCTGGACTGTCATAGGGGAAAAACTCATTGCCAGGAATAGACCCAGAGGACCCTGGGTACATGAACACCGGACCAAAGGGATGGGCCGAGGAGCAGCGCACCTGCCAGCTGAGGGAAGTCCCTGAAGCCTGCTTGGGCCAGGCCTTCATCATTGCTTCTGGAGGTTTCCAGGAATCCCGGTTCCCTGACACAGGGTCACTGTTCATGAGTTGGCCAGGTCTCCTGGTGGGAGGAGCTGGGTCCAGGGCACCTCAGAGTCCATCTACAGTTCCACGCACCACTGGACACACTGTGGAAACACTGCTGTCTCGCACAGATGGTTCACAAACACCCCCTCTTTTCTTTAAATAACTAAGAACGGGCTCTATAAACCCAGTCACTGCCATATGCCAACCCGTGCTTTTCAAAGTCCCTTGTGAAATTCAGTTTTGTGCTTAGTCTTCGGGGCCCAGTCACCTTGACAAAGCAGGTTTGGCCATTTTTTAAGCAGATGTGCCCAGTGGTCCCGATAGCAGTTCTCATTCTCCTACCCCTGGGGCGGTGGTGAGGCTGGGCTGAAATGTGCATGTGAATAAGCCTTGGATTCCATAAAGTGAGGTGTGACCTGTATTTTAGACCATTTATTTTAATTCCACTTAACAATCCATTGCTAAGAATCTTTATTTCAAATTGTTTCTACTAAACTAGTTAGGTTTGGTATTTCTGTCAGGTTTCTTGCTACAATACACAAGAACTTTATTTTAGAATAAAGTAAAAAGTAAAATGAACCTGCTTATGAACCTGCAAACATGTCTGTGCTTTTCCTTTGCCAATATTGAAGTACACGACATTGGCCCTGGTGTTGGAATCGAGGTCATCCCGGGGATATTCCTGGTGGCACTGTCTCTGTGGGACCGATGATGCAGCTATTTAGTCCTTCATGTAGGACAGCCCGTATTGTGAGGAAAATGCTGAGACCAGGAGGCAAGACCTCCAGGTCCCCAACCTCGGCCTGGTGCTAGCTCAGAGATGAGCTGAGGCAAGTTGTACAAGGTGTTTTGATCTCATTTCTTCATACATCACCTGGTGTTTGGATTGGCTTGCCTCTAAATTGATGTCTACCCAATTCAAACATTCTACATTTATTTTTCCAAATCCCACAAAGTAAGCAGCCCGTCTGCCTCCCTGCTTGACCACTCCCATCAGCACAGCTTTCGGTACTCTCTGAGGTCTTCCTTGGCTCTTGGCTCTGCAGGTGGAGAGAGATACTTATTTCTTTTGTATTTTTGCCAATAAACAACAGTTTTGTGTACCGTTCCTTCTGGCATTTGTCACTGCAACATTGTAATGTTAATTAAAGGCAAATAAATTAAAAAAAAATGAAAACCAAAAACCACCCAAAACAACTTGTTAATGAATGACTGACTTTTGAAGCATTGCCTATTCATACAATCTTTGCACTTCCACCCTGATGATGAGATTTATTGATTAATGTATAAGCTAGTTTAACAAGTCTGCACGGTTTCCCTCATGTGTCAGGTGATCTGTCAGGTCCTATCATAATATTGGGGACGTAATGAAAAAGCTAAAGGCAACTGAGTTTCCTGGAAATGTCTCTCCATCCAAATGAACATGGAGTTTCCTATCCAATCAAGGAAACAGTATCAGGGAAGCTTTCTTTGAGGTGCTTTCCCTCTAGGCTCTAAGACATAAAATAGGTGCTCTCTTGGGGGTAGGAGTTCCTAAGCCCATTTTGCAGACGAGAAAGCTGAGACTCTGCACATGTTTTATTGGTCCTGGAAATTGCAAAACAAGTTGCTTTACAGAATGATTTAAGTTTGCAGGAAATGAAGAGTTACGAATAATGAGTTTAACTGATAACTGGAGAGCGTTTACTATTATGGGATCCTTTGACATACATGCTGGAAGGAGGAGTTTAAAATACAGTAAGGTGAATTGGTTGATAAAAAGTTTATTCAAAACGAATAAAAGTGACCTCCCTCATGGCTCCCATCTGTTCCTAGGAGATAAAGGTCAGTGAGTTCCCAAAGGTCCCAAAGCTTGGCTTCCACTGGACCAGGCCTTTGCCTCCTGTCCCCCTCAACCTGGTGCCTAGGGAGTTTCAGCTGGTAGCTGGTCCAGGCAGCTAGGGTCTGGGACTCCAAGAGCCAAGGACATTGGCCCTAATCTTCATCACCTCCTGTTTTGGCTTCAGGGGCTTGGTTCTTACAGCTGGTACTTTACAAGTACTGACAGCGTTCCTAGATGTCCCTTCCCCCAAGGTAATTATTAACTTGTTCCTTGATTCTTCCCAATCCCAAGGATCCCAAATCAAGCACTTTACAGCCTTACTCCACTTAACCCTCCAGCAGATGCAAATTGAGGCCCATTATCATCTCGATTTCACAGAAGTGGAAACTTGTCCAAGGTCACACAGCTGGTAATCAGGGGAGCCCAGCCCTTTGCATATCCTCTGCCAAACCAACAAAAGCTCTGGCATTGACTGTGTGATGCTGGGCAGGCCGGTGCCTCTCTTTAGACCTTGGTTTGTCTTCTGCAGAACGAAGAGGACGGCCTAGATTAGAAGGTCTCCAAAGCCCGGCTCAACACATTCTGGGGCCTCTGACTTATCTGCCCAGATCGTGTTGTACTTGCCGTCAAAGGTCCTTCTCTTCGCCAGCAGAGGGCGCTCTGCTCCCAAAGCAGGAGGCACTGGGGAAGGCCGAGTCACCCACCTGATAAAATTCCAGCCTGGAGCAAAGAACGGTGTTATCCAGATCCTCCCATTCTTTCTAACGTGTTCTGATCCCTCCTCCTCTGTGAAGGCGCCCAACCTCCCGGTACACAGGGCTCTCTCCAGTTTCTAAGCCTGTATTGTCCAACTTCCCCTCCAGGTGGCAGCCCTCCTACTGTTGGGCTGACCAGCCATTTATCTGTGACATTGCCACTTTGTTGTTTATTTTTACTTCCTAGTTTTCTAGTCCTCTTTTGTAGAGAGGCGGATATAATGGAGAAATCTCGATTTTGACCCTCAAGTGCTGACAGCCTTGTTCTGTGATTCCTACCTGGGAATCTCCGATCTTCTAATGAAACCTTTTTCTCCTCTCAAGATAAATCTTAAACTCTTTATTTTTCCATTTTGTTACACTTTTGTTTAAGAGTATTTTACAATATTTGCATGAAAAGAAGAAGACTCCACCTTCTTGTGTCCTATTTTTATTGGAAATACATCGTATTTCAGCTACACTGTGGGCAAAGTGGGCTCTGCTGAGCTCTGGAAAGAAGCCACCAATCACAACACAGTGTCTATGGCAGCATGCATTGTGAATTCTAAGCAACAGTCATACAAATTGGCGTATTAGAGCATAACCCATTACCAGGGTGTGCCTTATCATGTTTCCAAAACTGTTTGTTTCTAGAAGCAAACTGCAGTTCAGTAAGATTTAACGAATCCCCAACTTTCTAAGGCATCTTTTGCTATATTATGAAGTCTAGTTTATTTAACCTAAAAAAAGAAAAAAGAAAAGAAAAAGAACAGAAAAACATGTTGATAACTTTTTCTAGGCATTCCTTTCCCATGGGTCAATGTAATCCAATCCCAGATGCGCAAAAATTTCTTCTTCACTTTCTGCTTTGAGAAATATCCTCTGAAAGCATAACAAGAAATGTGTGCATTCAGATATTTTTGTTAAGCATCTCAGTGCTGACATAATGAGTTTTGCTTGTAAAACTGCCTTGTCAGAATGAATTATTGCCAATATATAATTCCTTGTTTCTGAGTATAAAAAGTCATCTTAACTGACTTCTGTAATTTTTATATTTTCCCATCCAAAAATATGGCACTTAATAAATTCAGGTAAAATTATGATAACCTTTCATATTCAGCTAAAGGCACTTGGTATTCACTTGGTATTTTTCCTATGGGTCTGTAGTGCTTAACCACAGTTGTTTATTAAAACCACCTGAAGAAGTTTTTTTAAAAACACTGAAACCTGAGCTCATACACTTCAGTCTAATGAAATCAGAATCTCAGGAGCGTTCTTGTCATTAATCTATTTAAAAGCTCTGAGTAATTCTAATGTGCAATCGGAATTAACTAGTGCTGTTTTAAGTAATGAGGAGTGGCAATTGTAGGGTACCTGTAGGTGTTGGGTTCTCCTCCCAGCCTTCCACACCTACCCTCACCTCCACCAGGCTCCCACCCCATGAACTCTTTGAGAAAAGCTGACCAGATGTACCATTTGGGACAGAAAACAATGGTACTGCCCCATTTCAAACAGTACATGTGGTCAGCCTACTGACACCTTAAATTTAGCGCAGTGAGACTATGCTGACTACGTGTACTGTTTGAAATGGGACAGTCTGTTGTTTTCTGTCCCATTTTGAATGGTGCGTCTGGTCAGCCTACTTTAAGACCAAGCACCGCTTCTCCTCTTCTTGTTTATAGCAGTGTTGGGCACATAGGAGACAATTGCCTATGCTGAACTATTTTTTTTTTTTTAATTTTTGGTTGGTTCCCTGAGTAGGGATTGAGCCCAGGTGGCAGCGGTGAGAGTGCCAAAGCCTAGCCATTACATCACCAGGGAAGCCCCTGAACTATTTATTTTATGTCAATCTCTAAGTGTTCCTAAACAGGGTTCTGTGAGTCTGCCTCCACTCACATGCTCAACATCTGAAGCTTTCCTGCCAGCACCACAGATCTCTCTTCTAACGGCAGCACCTTGATTTTTCTCTGGGAAACCCGCCCTCCCTACTCTCGGTCCATGAGTGTCAGTGGGGTTGGTCTCACTTCCAGGGAGGGGCACACAATCCAAGCCTGGCCAATCACAGCCACAATAATGGGTTTAGAAGTGGGCACAAGGCCCAGGCCTGGCCAATGAGTATCAGCTAGGACTCTTGCTAAACCTACTTGAAAAGAGGCTGTTCTCTGTGGGGGTAGCTAAGCTGGAAGGATGGGACTCATCAGAAAAACCTGCCTGAGAAGGAAATCGATGCTGAGGGGAACCTGCCTGAGCACCTGGTTAGAGCCACACCTGAAGTCAACGTTACCCTGGATTCTGCAATGTATAAGCCAAATTCCCCTTTTTTTGCCTATACTATTTTGAATTGGGTTTCTGACGTGTGTAACTGAGACAGCTCTAACTAAAATAGACCTCATTTAGACTATAAGCTCCTGGAGAGCAAAGACTATTACTTTCAGTTATTTCGTGTCTCCTTCCCCTTCAGAGTTTAGTGTCCACGACCACTGTAAGAACAGTAGACCTTGGTACATGTGGATTTAACAGTCGAATATTTAACTCTTTATGATTCATATAGTAATTTGTCATTTTGCTGATGCATGAATTTGAATCGTGACCCCTGCCAGGCTAACATACCAAATGAGTCACATGGCTGGTGAGTGAGCCGAGTTGACTGTTCAGCTACATCTCAGGGCAGCTCTATTGCTCTCCTCCTTGCAATAGACTCTCATTAATGACCTAGTGTTCATGCAAAATGCTATTACCCACTGCATTTGAGTGGTGCTTGGGTTGTATTTGTGATTTGGGGGGGAATCTTTGGTTTTTCTTTGGAGTTACTCCTTGCAAACATCAAAGATATATCAAACTCAATTAATGTTCACTACCAGACTGGTTCTGGGGACCCTATGAGCTCATCGTCTTTAAGCCCAATGCCCCTGAGGTACATTCTGGGCCAGGTGGGGGCTGTGCTTCTCTCAGAATCTTTCCAGCTTCTGTCAGCTGTGATCTGTGGGAGCTTGACACTCAGGGCAAAGGAAACTGAACCTGGCACTGAAAGGAAAAGCCTTGGGAATGAGGGTCAAAGTAGCCCACCTCAGGGAGACGACTGTACCTTGGTCTTGTCATATAAAGCATGGTTATCCAATATCATCTTCCGCTCATGCGTGGCATAGCGCCGGAGGTCTCTCTCAAACTGCTGGATGAGAGATAATTAAAATAAGTCATTATCAAGTGCAGAATATGTTCAGTATTATGTCTTTAGAGATATCTCAATCCCTGTAATGAAATATCTATCTCAACATGAAACACACCACTAAATGGAATTAAACTCCACTAAATATTTCAAAGCAATTTTCTCCCTGAGGGCAAAGCTCTATGATGACAAAGCTCCGTGCTCACATGCACACTAGAATGTAAGCTCTGCAAACAGGAACCTGATCTGTTTTGTTCGTAACTATATTCCTCTTCAAATATGCCTGGCACATCTAAGACGGATGGCAAATGCTTGTTGAATGAATATTGTGAGAATTGTGTCCAGAATAACATCTGGTCCAGAGTAAGTGCTGGATAAATAATAGTTTGGAATACCACTTATAAAAGAGGACGAAGAGTCAGGAGACCCAGATTCCAGCTCGAATTTTGTCCCTATCTGGTTGTTCATCTCTCAACAAGTCACCCAGCCTTTTTGAATCTTGCTTGGTCAAACAGGAGGTTGGAGGAAGTGCATGAGTAAGGTCACCTCTGGCTCTGATATCCTCTCACGTGAGATTCTATACAATTGATGATCTGAGCTGCGACCCCAGAGTCGCATCTCCTATGATCAGGGGTGTGCTCTGAAGCTACAGGGAGCAAAACCTGAATCCGAGGCTAGAGGACAGGAAATACTTGGAAAAGGAGGACGACAAATGCAGTTGTCACTGAGGTTAACTTTCCTGAGAGAAGCGTGTATCTATCTATAAATACTGCCCTTTCCACGTGGGAATGGGGAGAAAGCAGGTGGTAATCGCGCCCCCTAGTGGCAAGGAACAATTTCCTAGTGTAGGAAAGTGGGCGGAGTCTGGGAACTGCCCTGCTAGGCCATCATGCCCTGGGTGTATGAAAGGACACACTTTCCGACCACAAGTCCTTTTACAGTGCAGTGGAGGGGAAGCCAGGGGTGGAGGAGTTAAGGTGAAGCAGATTCTGGGAGCTGTAGCTGCTGGTCTGTGAAAGTCGTGGGGTGTTGCTTAGCATAGGGCCTCATCCCAGCTTGGGGTCAATTTCCTCCTGTCCCCCCACACTCAGAACAATGGCTCCTCACACTGTGTGCTGAGGAGTCTGGAGAGGGGAGGAGTAATGGGGGCAGTGAGAGGCTGCCCTTGGCTCCCTCAGGTCAGTGGGATCGCTGGGCACTGTCACTCCTAGAGAAGTGACAATGGCCATGGAAGCAAGGTGACAGAAGGGTCAGTGCCCAAAGACCTCTAAATGGGGCATTCCCCCTGCATGTGGTCAAGTGAAACAGATGAACTTAGAACAGTTATTCTCAAAGTGTGGTCCCCTAACCAGCAGCATTAGCCTCATCTAGGAACAGGTTAGACATGTCTACTGTCCTCCCCACCAGGCCTGAACCAGAAACTCTGGGGGTGGAGCCTGCTTCCCCGGGAGCGCTTACCCGGGAGCCAGTCCAGCCCAGCAGAGCGAAGGCACGGCGCTCATAGGGGCACATGACTAGGTCCACACGGATGGCCTTCCAGGTCTTTCCCTCCTGCTGGCTGGACTGGCCACTCTCTACTCGCTGATGGTGCAATTTTAAAATCAGAAAGCATTTTTGGAAGTGATCTAAAGCATCCACCTTCCTGCTAGGCAACTTGAACTTTTCAAATGTCGACTCCACAAGGTCGTAGTATAAAAGCAACCCCTGAAAACAAACAGAAAGACATCAGAAAGGATAGGGTCCTCGATTGTAAGCTCCAATGAACGCTCCTAAGGGAAGTCATACAGATTCGAGCTGAAAGTGGGGGTGTCTTGCCTTGTATTGTGAGCCCACCTGACCACAGTCAGAGAAGAAGGGAAGGCGAGGCTGTATGTCCTCTCTGCAGCAGAGGGATTAGCGATTAGAGGCCCAGCCAGAGACTCTTCCGCCAACTTCTGATCGCAGGCCAGCGCTCAGCAACTGGCCTCACCCCTTTAAAGACAAACTGACTGTGAACACAAAACTGGGCCATTTCTATGCAGCTGCTTTAGCATCTCTCTTGGCCCAGAGAGCGTGGCTGTAGGCTCAGCCTTACTCTGGGGCAGGAAGGCCCCGTTTCCAGGGAGCACTTTGAGGCTATTACTCTGCCTGCTGTGGAGACTGGGATGAAGTTAGTCTCACCTCACACGGCCTACTTAGGAGGCTGAGTGATTCCCAGATGTGTCTAGTAAGTTGCTGTCCTCCAACTGAGCCTGCTCCGTGGGCATTCGTCAGGGCACAGGGCAGGGAGAAGCAGAAACGTGCAATTCACAGCTACATCTGAGGAGCGACTACAAGAGCAAATTGCCTCAAAACAATTCAGTCACACCTGTTTGGGTCAGATGCTGTCAAATTCTATTATGAGAGGCATTTTGGAAAGCTTGTTTACAGCACGGCTGGCAGGGCTCTGTCCCCAGAACTGTTCAGTGAGGGAAGGGACAGAACGTGCATTTCTGACAGGTTCCCAGGTGATGCCCTTGCTGCCGGTCTCAGGACCACAGTTGGAACATCACTGCTTCAGCTGATTATTAGACATGTTTTATATTTCTTCTGCAACCCAAGACACATTATTTCAATTCGACCTAAGGCTTTGAGGAAGAGGCACTGTTCTTTTGCTGATTTCAAAGACAGGACTCTTCACCCTTCAGTGCCTCTGCCAGGAAAGGTATTAGGAAGAGCAGACACTATGTAATCCTTGCTAACAGATGTCACCCCAATAAGTCTAACAATAAAAATGAATTAAAAAAAAAAAAAAAAAAAAAAAAAAAAAAAAAAAAAAAAAAAAAAAAGGAAGAGCAGACACTGTTTGAAGGGGGGGAGGGGTGGGGGAGCACCGATGTCAGGTGACAAATGTTGCTGTAGATCAGTGGTTCTCAAAGGGGTCATGACCCACAGGTTGAGAACAGCTGCTATAGATAAATCTAATAACCAGCTATGGAAAACACAATTCCACTTTTAAATGAAACTTATTAGCAGCCTTTCGTGTAAGTTTGAATTATACAAACTTGAAAAGTGAGTGATGAAAGAGTCTCTCTTTGGAGCCAAATTTGCAACAACACCTCCCCTACCCACCCCTCCCCCCATCACCCCCTTAAAAAAATCCATGCAGCTGGCTTTCTAACAGCTCCAAACTGCTCGCATTCTCTCCTTGTGGTGGTGGTCCGGGATGGCGTAGACCATGGGCCACCCTCACTAGGGGTTGGCTTTGAGGTTTGCAGGGTGTCTGGGACGCGTCCCTTGACTAGCTCACTCCTGTCTGCACATTCAGGCAGTTCCGTCTGCGAAGGTCATGGCTGTCAAACACACACTCTGCCCCTGTGGTTGCCTCCGCTCTCTGGCCTGGGCTGTTCTCAGGGCCTCACTGTTTTCTGCAGTTTCCTCTCCTGTTGCCCCAGCCCTGCCCCATTCTCTTTAGGTAACTTCTCTCCTTTGAAAACTCTCTTGAGGGTTTGGGCTCCGGCTCCCCCATGGGTACCCATAAATGGACTGGATTTCACATCCGCGTGTTCCTTTGCATCCCACTGGAAACAGGGACCCCTGACAGGGAGGGAGGCCTTTTCCTGCTCCTTGCAGCCTGCTTCCGGGGTGAGGGACATGGTGCAGCCACCCGTGCTCTCCTCTCAGCTTCCCTCTCGCGCTGCCTGGCGTTTAGTCTCAGGCTACCCCCAGCCGAGTGGGGAGGACTAACTGGATAATCAGGACCCATCCACCTTTGGTTTCAATTCCCTCCAACCCCTTCTCAGAAGGTTCTGCGTCCCCCATTCAGAGTCAATTCCATTTTTCAACATGAATACATTTCTTTACTCCCTGATGATTGTCACTACCACCAATCTCTCAGCAGTCCCATGCACTGGAGATGTGGCCACAGGGAACAGCCAGGGGCCTGTATCAAGGTCCCGCTCACCAGTGTGGACCCAAACCACACACAGCCCTCCCATGCTTGGAGTCTTTGGGATGGAGACCTCCGTCATTGGCCTGATGGGTGGCTCAAACCAATGCCAATTGGCTGGTCGCTCTGTTCCTCAAGTGCTTTAAAACATTGGATGTGCATGCAGAGTGTTGGGTGAGCCGGCACACTCATGTGCCTGTGTAGAACATGGTCTTTATAATCTACAAAGAGCAGCTTTTGGTAAGTGAGGCAGGGGCGAGAAGTGAGGTTGAGGTGGAAGTTAAAGATGAAGAACTCACGTGCTGGTTTCATGATGGACGTGGCGGGGGCAGGCCTGGGGCTGCAGAGGTGCAAGCAGAGCTGGGACACCAGCTGCCCCAGGGCATCTCCTCCCTGGGGTCCAGTTTGTCAACAAGAGCCTGTGCCTGCTCTCTCCTGGGTCCCCTCACCTGGCACAGGGCCTGGCCCGCCGGCGGGAGAGATCACGATAACAGCCACCAACTATTAGGCATATTCCAGGCACTGTGCCCATTGCTTTATCTAATTCTGCCAGTTATTCCTCCCTGTTAATGAATGACAGAGGTTTGTTGTCCCTGTTCTAGAGGTGAGGAAAGAGGAGCTTAGGAAGGTTAAGCATCCCAGGTCATACAACCAGTAAAGGGCAGGGTCGATTTTTTAAAATCCAAAATCTAAAACCCATGTGTTTAATGTCAGCCTCCAAGGATGCCTGCCTATTTCTGTGCTCAGGGGCCAGCAGTGGCACTGGACAATAAAATGAAAAGGAGCCACCCCAGTGAGGCAGTATGACTGCCTCAAAACTGAATCAAGACCAATGGAAAGAAGGCTTTCTGTCATCATGTCCTCACCCCATCCCCATCTTAGGCTGGGACCATCTCAGAGCCTGGGAAGGGTGGTGCCTATAAACCAAGGCGAAACCAAGGTCTTTCAGGAGCCCCAGGGTGGGGAGCCAGGCGGCCCCTTCTCCACCCCGGCCTCCGCCAGCAGGGTCCACAAATCGTGCTGTCTGTCCAGGAGAATTTGTTTATCCTTCCGGCTCAAGCAGAGCAGTGGGGCCCACCCAGGTGGAGCTGATGCTTGGCCTATTTCATTTACTCTCAGGGCCCCTGGTCATCCTGGGTCACCTCTCCTGAGAGGGACAGAGATGGCTTGGGATGGCCTCACAGATGAATTTGGATTTAGTTCCAAAGTTGGGTCTTCATTTCTGGGTCTCCCAGTTCCAGGGTTGTGTGTTTCTAACTCTTATTTTCACTTTATCTGAGGGTTTCTCTCTCTGGCAATATCAGGGAGCTTGGTTCACCCCCAGCAGAAGCTACATTACTCAGGGAGAATAAAGCTGTGCCAAAACCCCCCAGCCCCAGCCTCCTCCAGGTCCCTGGGTAGGGTGAGAAGTGGCGCTCTCACTAGTGTCCAGCAGGAGTCAGGGCCCTGCAGGTGGCTTCAGCTGCAGGATCATCCTTTGCTTCCTCCAGGGGGCAGTAGGCAGCCTGTGGCAAGTCTGAGGTCTCAGTGGGTGGGGGCTCCTGAGCTATGACCCCTGCTGGGCCCAGGTTACCATCCTTAGTTTCCTACTTCCCATCTCAACACAAAGTCAAGGTCAGCATAGAGTTCAAGGTGCCAGCGAAACCTCTTAGACGAATTTATCTCAGTCTTAGCAGTCCTGCCTGACCCTTCCCTGCCTCTACCTCTGCGCACACCTCCCAGGTCTTCACAGGAGCACGCTCTTCATTTTGTTTAGGGGGTTAATGCCTCTGCATGTCCAACACAGAGACAAAACCACCTCGGCCCCTTTGGTAATAGGACAAGTGTATTTAAACAAGGTATATATTCCTAACATGGACTCTGGGACCCAGAGAAAGTACGTCTCATTGTATATCATGGGACCTTGTGTTAGCTGTTGCAAATAACTGAGAATCAATTAGATGGTCATTATACAATTATGATGTAGACAGTGTGCAAAATTCAATGGTACTAATATTATGCTTATGTGTCCAAACATCTACTTTTGATCATTTCTTCTTACCTTCCTTTCCCATAAGTTCATCACTTTAGGTAAAAGTTGTTGTTCATCTTCCTCTGTTGACCCTGGGCTGGTAATTAAAAAATCTACATCATGTCCAATCTTCTTACCTCTGATTAAAAAAAAAACAGTATAAGAATGGAAATAAATTAGATTTTTAGCTCTCAATTTTTAAAAGTCACCCTTGTTTCTATACCTTATCCTTAAGGTTTACAACACAAAATGCTCATGACCTTTTTTTAAACCAAGTATCCTTGTTTGTACAACTCTATTTCTTGTAAAATAAATACATGACAGAAAAAAGACTGTATATAATATGTATGTGATCATATGGGTAACAAATGATGAAGAAGATTATTTCCTCTACACTCTCATACATGCAGCCTCGCCCTCTCCACACATAGACAAACACGGCAACAAGCACGCAGAGAACTGTGTCACATAATGTAAGCTAGGGCTCTTGGGATTACCACATAGGTTAAGGGCCTTTTCTCAGATTTGCTCTTCTCTTCCCACTTTCCTCCTCACCTCAAACACAGCTTGCCAGCTGATAGCCACCATGTAAGAGGGCCACAGGGAGAGTTAGGGGCAGGTGTGGGAGGGAAGGAATCTCCTTCTGAAATGGAGGCTTCGATATCCAATAATTACGCACATCTCTGTGAAGAGTTCATTCATTCATTCATTCATTCATTCATGCAGCCAATATTTCTTGAGTGCCTACGTTGTGCCAGGCACTGGGCACTGGTCCTTAAGGAGCACCAGGCTCTAAAAACTTGGGGAAAGCACGCACACAAACAAACTGCTTGGCAGCTGTCCAGAAAGCACCGAGCGGGGAGGTGCCTTGCACAGCATCGGGAGAAGCCAGTCAAGGAAGGCTTTCTGGAGGAGGTGGCATCTGAGCTGAGTCTTAAAGGATGAGGAGAAGCCTGCTAGGTGATGATTTGAGGAAAGCCAGAAGAAGGGTTCGACAAGCAAAGTCACAGAGGCAAAGAACAGCTTCACATGTGCAGAATGACAGTCATTTAGGATTGCTGGAGTGAAACATGAGAAGTAGGAGATGAGACCGCAGAGAAAGGCTGACGCCAGACCACCAGAGCTTGTTTGTGCCACATTCAGAACTGAACTTCTGAACACGGGGATCCATTGAAGGTGTTAGAGCAGAGAAGACAGAAACAGGTCCCCTTATTCACCTCCGGAATCCTCCTGTCATGGTGATGAAGGCATCAGGCAGAAATTCCCAGACAGCCTCTTTAACCAGCACACTGACTGCGTCTGCTTCTGCCCTGGTCACACAGCTGACAAGGTCTTCATAGTAGAGGAATCCTGGGAGGCATCGGACACATCAGTGCAGAGAGTGACATGTCTTGTGTGAAATGACCAGCCCTCAGCAGGATAGGATTCTGTCCCCACATAGAGCTACCAGGGCCACCAACGTCAACACTAAACTCTTCCACAGAGACCACATATTTCTGTTCTCTTGGCTGTGAATTTTTCAAGGTCATAATGGCTCTTTGCTTTCTGATGGAAAGGCTTACACTTTCCTGACTAAGAAAGAGATAATATTTCATATCTCTATAGAAACCAAGCTGTTTGAATCTGATCTCCTATTTAAGCACCAGCCCTCTTGATCAATAAGCTGTGCCCTATATTTAAAGAAAACAATGTATAACTATTTGAGATGAGAAGATTCAGGATCAGAAAGTGACAGTTGATAAAAAATTAAAGTCAAGAATAGGAAGACGGTAGATGTGCATCCTGGAGATCTGTTGTATATCACTGTGCCTATTGTTAACAATACTCTATGGTGAACTGAAAATTTGTTAATGAATGTGATGTGAATCATAGGCCTAAATGCAGAAGTTTAAAAGAATGAGGCTTCTGAAAGAAAAGAGGAAAATATCTTAATAATCTTGAGGGTAAGCAAGTATCTCTAAAACAGAGTGAAAAAAAAAAGACACTATAATGAAAAGATTGATAATTTGGATTTCATTAAATATAAGAACTTACACTCATTACAGGACATTATTGAGCACATAAAGAAGCAATCTACAGACTGGGAGAAGATTTGAATTTCTTATATCTGCCTAAGGACTTACACCCAGACCATCAACTAACTACTACAAATCAGTGAGTAAAAGACAAAACAACCCACTTTTCAAAAGGGAAAAAGACTTAAACAGACACCTCTTGGAAGAGCAATTGGCCAGATAAGCATGTGAAAAGGTCATCAGAGAAATGCAAACTAAAACTCCAATAAGATAACACTATTCACTCTCCAGAATGGACAAAACAGAAAAGACTGACAACAGCAAGTGTGGGTGAGGATGTGGGACAAGTGAAAATGTCCTACAGCATGCGTGGGAGTGTAAAGTGGTTCGGCCACTTTGGAAACCTGTCAGACGGTCCCCATCAGAGCTAAATACAGAGCCATGCATCTCTGACTCAGCGACTTCACTCTACATACGCGCAAGGCCATGAGGACATACATCTCCCCACAGGTACAACAATGTTCCTAACACCTTTGTGTTTTTTTCATAATACCCCCAAACTGGAAATAAGGCAAATGTCCATCAACAGGGAGTGGATAAATAAGTTATGGTACCAATGGAGAAGAAATTTCTGAGGGAGTAGATCTCATAGTAAGTGTTCTTACCATAATAAAAAAATCAATTTAATAAATTAAATACATAATATATTAATGTAAAAAAGGTAAAAAGCAATCCTCCATTAGGTCCTTTTATCAATACATAATATTTCATTGTGACTGATATTCAAAGTACAACCCACATGGTAAGCATACAACTTACTGTGCTCGTTCAGGATGTACGTATACCCAAGTCGTGTTTTAACAATCTCTCTAATAAAATGTGCAGATATCAGGTATGACTATGGAGAGACTCTAATAATTCATTGACACACATGAAAGCAACTTAATTGACGTTCTTGCTTTCCTTTTGGTGTGGCTGGGGTGGTTAAGCTATCATCAGAATCTTATTACACTGCATAAAGTTATGTGTGTGCTGTTAGATTTTAGACATTGAGTGTTCAAGGCCCATGTGGCATGTGCATCCTCAAGCCTCAGGGAACTAAAACCAAGTACAATTACAAGTAAAACTGAATCAGTTTTTCCGTCCGACCCATGGATCACATGAGGGCTGTCCGGAAAGTATCCAGCTGTGTAATATGAAAAATAGAGGCATTTATGGCTGGATTTTTTCCGGACAGCCTTCATACTTTCAATGTGTTCAATTAGCTTACTTTTTGTGGTATTCTAAACTATTCCCACTGACAATTCCCTTCATGGCAGTGCTGCTAAAGGAATACTTACAGGCAGGGGTTTTAAGCTGTAAGTATGATAAGAAGGCATTCCTAGAGTTCTTCATAAAACAAGAGTCTTCCAGTCTGATGGCAATCACTAATTGATTGATTAACAACTGCTGCATTCAGTGTGCTCAAAGAGCCAGGTAGGGAGAGAGAATACCAGTTCACAAAGTTGGGGCATTGGAAGCCACTTAGATCTTGAGAGCATTTGTTGTCATTTGATGAGGATTTTCATCTAAGTCAAACACTCATTGCCTCCCCCAAATTTCTCTCTACCTGTTCAGAATGCCCACCCTCATCTCAGGCCACGTACTGCTTATATTTAGTACTTATGTAAATTTCTTTTTAATGGCATCTCTAGAGCTGGTTGGTGTTACTTTCAGGAGCCCGGGATATAAATACTGGTGGTTTTTCTTTTTCCTTAGAATCTTTTATTTCCTATGTGACATTTTATAAAGCTTATTAGCAATCTCTCAGAGGTTAGCAACTTTACAAAAGATGAACAAAGGTCTTCTATAGCAGTCTTGATGCAAATCACCAAGATTTAATTTCTTTCCTCTCCAGCAGCTTGTGTCTTTTCATCACTTAAGCAGAAGATAGTTTGTTTTTTTTTTTTTGTTTTTTTTTTTTTTTTGGTT